>SNQJ01S0191751.1:0-17809 GCA_010110895.2 Picea sitchensis
TGCATACTATCAATCAAATTCATCTACTCAAGAAGGAAATACCATTCCTTACAAATGCATTATTTTAGCATACCAAACCTTTCAAAATGAAATCAAACATCAAATGAAATTAATCAACATACCAATATCCATGGCCACATTGACACACAATGCACCCTTACATTGATTTTCAGATTATTACTTTTCATATTAGGCACTTTGCCTTGGTGGGTTGGAACTCAACCAACTTTTTACCACATGGTTTCTTTATACACGTTTATTTTTACAACAGGATTGTGTTTTCCTACTTCAACTGATCATGACCTCAAATCAACATACGTGAAACTAAAAGTTTCACATGAATGCATTCAAGCATTCTTTCTTCATTGGTAATCAGGGTGCCGATGTTTATGGCCACCCAATTTCTCTCTTTACCATTCTGCAATTCTGCAGAGCACTAGAAGATACTTCTTCCATAATGGACAGTCCTATATATACCCACTCTCTTATCACATGTATCTCCTTAATACATTTCATCATCGTGCTACCTTTGAGCACTTTTGTTCCCAATCACTCCTTGATTGGGCAATGTATTCATGACATATATTTGTTCATGCTCTTTTTCAAGAATTTCAATCGTCCTTGGCTATCAGAGGTTCACACATCTATCATGCATGTTCTTATCCTAAATCATACCCTACTTGGGTATCAATGAAATACAACAAACATTCAGATCAGATGCATGCCATCAAAACATAGAATATTTTAGAAGAGATTATTAGCCAAATCCTTTTTACCTCTCATGTCACATGGGCATGAAATATTTATATCTATTTTGGCTGATGGAACCTTCTCTGATATTACCTCTTCAGTGGTTCTTCTTGGGGACTTCTAAAATCCCTTTCGTAGTTTTTCTTTCATCAACAACCTTCTTGCATTCACTTCTATTTGAGGTTGTTCACTATTGGCAATTGTCTTTTCCTAACAGTTCCAATCTTTTCTACACATGACATACATCACCCCATTCACATTTTACATTATCTATCATTTAAAATCAAATGCATGTGCCATAACATTTATTTTAGTAAAATATTTTCATATATGCCTCAACATATCTATATTCACTCCATAACATTGTCCCTAATGTTTTCATGAGTGCAACCACAATCAAATTTCAGCTACAACTCTCAACAGTCTCAGGCCAAAATATCTACAGTCATCAACATATCAGTCTCTCATTCCATAGAAACATAATATACAACAAGAAAGAAGTTAAGAGATTCTCCCATTAGGGAATTTTCAGCCTAGATGAATTAATTTCATAGTGAGAGAAGTATTAATCACTTTCTCCTCCTTTTCTTTTACAATTTATCCCTCCTGGGATTTCCTTGTTCTATCTCTTGAGCAATCTTAGTCATGTTCACCTTGACCTTCTTGGATAATTCAACATGCTACATCAACAAGTTTCTTGTTCATAATGAATCATGAACTTGTGCATTTTACACATTTCCCAACCAAAGATCAGGTTGGTTCTCATTTTTTTGCAAGTCTTGGTACTTATGCATCATATTTTGAAATGTAATCCAAGATTCTTATGTAAATAGGTTTTGCAACCCGTTGTCCAATTCTCAATAGTTATTAAGGTTATAGCTTTGTTTTCCTGGTAGAGTTATTTACACAGTTCCTCCATATGAACCTCTTTAACATGCAACTCTCTTGTTGCATATCCAAACGGTATGATATGACCTCAATTCTTGAGTTATCCTTAGCTTCATTATTTTAGAGTTCTATCGAATATTCCACAAGGAATATAAGCTTACATTGTCATTATGCATTTCAGGTTCACATGTTCAAACTTGTATATTTAGGTTATCTGCTTGCTTTCAAACTGTTATTTCATACATTTAACCACATGTAGTAGAGTTCTATGTGTCTACCTTATGAGCACTTGCATATTTTCCCTACCAATGATTTTAACTCATGATTATTCACATTCATTATCATGCAATCCTCAAAGGCATAACCATGTTTCCTTTTACCATGAAAACAAATCCTCCCTGCTCCTTTGCTTTCTCATCAATTTATACAAACTGTTTCCGAGGAATGTAACACATCCCCCTCAAGCTATTATTTGATCGAGAAAAATTAGACCCTTCCAACATAGGGTCAGCCATGCATCCATGCATTATTTAAATCTTATAAACTACAAATCTTGCCTCACATTGCACTTATTCAAACATTCATATCATACTTTTAAGCATGTGTATGTATATTTACATATATGCAGTTGCATCACTTGCACCTTTCTATCTCATTCATTCATATTGATTTGACATTATCTAGTTTTGATGAGACTTTACAGTAACTTACACAACGAATATCATCAATGAAATCATAATTATACTGTCCTCATTAGAAGATAGCAACCAAAAAAAGGGTCACTTTTGATCTTTTCTCTCTTAGCATTCCATCTTAGCTCTTTCTGAGGAATTTCCTACTCCCCCAAGTTATCATTTTAACAAAATAATCATACCCTTCATCACAGGGTCGGCTATACAACCATGGTATTGTTCAGTCTAGACAAACACACTCCTTTCCTTATTGCCCTCTACTTAGGCAGTCATGGCATTCTTTCAAGCATATAAGTATATCTATGTATGTATTATCCATGTGCATTGCTTGCACAATTTTATATTTTTCGTTCATGTTTACCTGATATTAATATCAGTCTTCTTTTAAAGAGAATTTATAGTCATCCACATGATAGTCACATGGAATGTATCACAGTCATGTTCATAACTATGTTTCCCTTTCCATATGACAACAACCAACAAGATAACACTCTTGTCTAAACTGCTATACAAGTATGCAACTACTTAGAAATACAATGTGGGCGATTTCAACAGTGCTCCGGGCAACACAACAACTAATCAAGATTCTCTTCATGCCTCAAACCATTCTTGGTAAACAAACCTTTTTATCAAGGGAATCCTTTTTCCAGTTTCCCTCTCACTACAAATTGAGCACACCAAGCCATATTCCTATGGTTACCATCTACTTCCGGATGCCATTTTGACCCATCGGTCATATGGAAATGTCCCAACACTTCCTTTACTACATACATAATCAATAATTTCATTAACCATTCTACCTTATTCTCCTAAGGTAATATGTAATCAATGCCATAATCATTTTACTTATGCTACTATACTCAGATCATCATTAATCCATATGATCCATGACATCACCATATTTTACATCCAATAACATACTATAATAATCCTATATGCATGTTATACACATGCTCAACCTTTTCCATATGCATTCTGGCATATCCTCGTGCCCCAAGCACTTTACCCATGCTTACAGTGCAAATGTATTCCAATTGTCCTCCATTTGTATTCACATGCACATAAATGTCCTTAGATTAATAGGTATATACTTTCTCTTATTATAGCTATGAATGTCATAAACTTGGTCATGTGCTCATATCTCTTTAGCTCTCCCAGGAGGTCTAGCAACAGGCCAAAGGACTTCTTTTTAATTTCTTAACTAGGTTATTCTCCAACAACCATTTTCATTCACTATTGGTCAATTATACCAATCTTACACATTTTCCATCTGTCCTCTAATCATGAGGAGTCATACACATATACATGGTTTGATGTTTTATTAAAGCAATAATTATTACTACTACAGATTCTATCAATCCATACCAATTTCCTTTAAGCAAAAGGAATTTTCCATAAGGGTCTTAACCCTTATATAATCAACCATATTAATTACAAGATACTTTTCTTTACCTCGCAGATAGATATTATTATGCGTAAGAAAAAAACTCAGCTCATGTCCCCTGTCTAGACCCGTGCAAATTCATAACATATTTTCTACCACCAATACCATTTACATTCAGGTTTTACCAATAGTTCCTATCAACATATTCCCGTTCCTGTAAGAGTACTCATCAATTTGAGAGGAACAATCTAATTTCCCCTTGCTGTAATTTAGCCAGGGTTTCCAAGGTATAATTTCAATCTATTGTTATTCTCCTCAGGAGGTTAATACATATAATAAAAAATCCTCTTAAAGGTAGAAAAAACTTTCAACATGCTCATCTAAATCTTGATATACCAGTCCTAGGACTGATCTTTGGCCCATCCAGGCCTAGCGTTGTAACCTTCTATGATACCACTTTGTAACATACTCGGCCCCCTAAGTACCTTCTAGGGGATGGAGTATCACAATTTTTACTTCTTCTAACAACCTTAATGTATTCACAGACTTGCAGGTGACGGTATTTCAGACTCATGGTCTACATTCGTACCTTTAAGGAACCCTCCACCAACACTTAGCTTCTTTTTCATTCATGAACTCACGGACTCACAGACTCACAAATGCATAATTTTCTTCCCTTCATAAGTCTTCTAGAGAAGTCTCGACACTTAGCCATTTTCCCATCTATTTGGACTTGTGGCCTCGCAGACGTACAATTATGTACCACTTCCTCATAAGTTCATCTGAAAAGTCTCAACACTTATCCACTTTTCCATCTACGTGAACTCGTAGACATACAATTATGTACCTCCTCTTCATAAGTTCGTCTGAAAGTCTCAACACTTAGCCAATTTTCCATCTACGCTGACATACAATTTTGTACCTTCTTTTCATAAGTTTGTCTGAAAGTCTCAACACTTAGATTATTTTGGAATCATGTAGGGTTCACAGGTTGGTGGAATCACAAACTCAAAAAATCAATCATCTCACCTTTTCATCTCTGTGAACCCGTCATGCTCCTAAGTCCACTTCCTACATGCTATACATGTGGAACTACCCAACATTGTCTCTTGTCTTAACACTTGGCACTCAGACCACGCCACCCTTCATTTCCCCAAAGATCATAACACCATGCCACATGGCACTGTGGTCACCCTCCACGTGGATAGTTGTCTTCTATGTATTGCATGGGTGACATCATCCCGATATATCCTACAGTGGAGATTGTTTCTCAGAATATTTTAATCAAAGTACCATATCCAATGCTACTTCAACGTCCCTAAGACCTTTAGGAGCACCAAGACGTTGTAAAACCCACCCCAATTGTTAATATTTTTTCAATAGGATAGGAGGATGAGAAAATTTGTGCCCAACACATTGTTTGTAGTTGTTCAAGGCCTTTCCAGCCCGAAATACCAAATTTTTACTCTCTTATGACTGTCCATAACTCAACTTTTCTTGAAATAAGATGGGTAATTACCCCACTTATCATATGAACAATTATTAATTATACATAGACAATTGAAGATATAGACAAAGCCATTAATAAACATTTTCAAGGTATTACAACTACAACACTATTATTGAACCAACCTCATCTCCAATACACTCAGGGTAATGAAAATTATGGAACTTGTGATTGAATTACCGATTAACATCACATATACAATTTTTATAGGGAAAAATCACTTAAACAATGTTAAGAATAACAATTATTTATGACCAAAATTCATAGTAATTTGCACACTAGAATTCAACACAACATTTCATATATTCTCAATCAACAAAAATTAACCAAGCACATAATGAACACTTATCTAGAACAATTGAACCACCAACTGCATGAAGACCTCTGACTTTCTTCACAACCTTAGACACTGTTCCCCAAAAACTAAGAACAAGTCACCGTCGAGTTGGGCTTGAACTCCACTTGGGTAAGGATAATGTACTTTGGGAGATCTCTCAACAACAACAATATATGAATACAGGTTCCAAGTTCTACATACTCTAATTTCCCCACATGTTTGTCCCAACCAGGAAGTGAGCCCCATATGGATGCCCACTTCCTTTCCAGGATTTAACAACAAGTCGAACATGGAATATTTGAATACAGGTTCCAAGTTCCATAGAATCTAATTTCCCCACATGCTTGTCCCATCCAGAAAGTGTGCCACCTATGGCTTCCCACTTCCCTTGTAAACTTCAACAACAATCTAGACATGAAACATCTCAATATAGGTGCCAAGTTCCACAGACTCTGCTTTCCCCACATGCTTGTCCCACCCAGGAAGTGTGTCCCCTATGGATGCCCACTTCCCTTCCAAGCTTCAACAACAATTAGAACATGAATAATCAAATTTATATGACGACAACTTGGCATCTCTAGGAATCAAATTCCCTACAATTCTCTCACCTGGAGATAATGCACACAGGCTCGACAACCCACCTCTTTAGCTTAATTCCCAACAATTCCCTTTCAACGATCTTCAGACGAATAATAAATCTTCCAAAACACATTCCATAACCGCTATCTGGTACTTGACATACTCCCTTGTTGAGTTTTATCAATCCCATTGTATTTGCATGTCAATAGAATGACACTTGTCACTCCATGGAATTCTATTAACCCACTTGGTAATTTGTTTCCTCTCTCTTTGGACTTAAGGTAACACAATATACATGTGTCCATAAATTAGACTCTTAAGAAAATATTATTAAAATATTCTCTTTTGTTTAATCCTCAGGTTTATAGCTTTTTTGGCTAAGATTCTTAGCCTCCTTTCCCACTCTAATGGAGTTTATCCCCTTTACTCTTCTTGTCAGGATGGTCTACATGAAATGGTGTTTTCTTTCATTAATTTCTAAATGAAAATATACAATACTAAACTAGCTCATTGGCCAAAAGAGGTTCTTGGCTCACCAACCTATACACATACTTGTAAGTACATTTCAACTGGGGTTTGACCTAGGGGTATTACACATTACTGAGTACAATCACACAAAATGTGACTAATAGAATGATAAAAGTGACATATAAACATGATCTTATGAAAATACAACTCTATAGAACAATTCCCCCTGACCAACACACACACTAGAGATACCTAGTCAGGAAGACCCTTGTTCATACTCAGAATAAAAGAACACACAAGGAACTCGTTACCTATCTAGGGTTTTCGAAGAAGCTCACTTTAACTCCCAAATGAATCCCCAATAGTTGTTGGATTTACTTCACACACACCTAGTATTTATTTTTCCTAAGTTTTTCCCTTGTTTATCAGTCATAGTTAGTCATTATCCAGTCTCCTATATTTTAGGGGAGAATATTCCACCTGGAGAATATTCTCTTTCAGTTGACACTTCAGTTTGACTAGTTGAGTTGAGTCTAGATGCTACATTGGTTTTGTCACCATGCAACATTGGGATCATCACCATGCTAATGCGCAATTTCCTTGGGATCATCACCAGAGTTGCACATTACCCTTTATTCCTTTATCTACTCCTCATTACACTTTGTTTAGTCAGTTAACTGAAGACTAGTTGACTAGTTAAGTCATCTAGGTGGTAGTTCACTCTCGTAATTGCCTGAGAGACTAGACTAGGTGGAAGTTCACTCCTGTAACTGCTAGTGTGTGTCCATATCACTCTACACCACCACTATGGCGTATTGGTTCTCCTCCAGTGAGCATTCATTGAGTTATATAGAGTATATCATGTGTAAATTATTCATTATTCACAACAGTTAATGAAAATTCTTCCATTCTTTCTCTCCTTCTTCTTCTTTCTCAATTTCTCTCTGCAAATGTGTGTAGTATTTTCTAGCTAGATCTATTCTAGGCAGGTTCAACACATTTACATGGTATCAGAGCCGATGGATTGCTAAGCTAAAACTACACCAATTTTTTTTGCAGGTACAAAAGATTGAAGACTACGGAAAGATGGATTTCCAAAAAGAATTCATTCTTACACATTACAAATAATTTGCATGGAAGGAGAGAATAATGATTCATCTCCAAACTAGATTATTGTATAGGTTAACCTTGAATATATATATAGAACCGACATCAACCATAGAAAAATCCAAGTACTTAAATTAGATGGATGAAGCACTCAGAACGATTTGCAGTCTTATTTCTCCCAATCTCCTTTTTCACATATCTTCTTGTAAGATTCCCAATGAATTTTGGACCACCTTGGAAGGGATCTTTCAAAAACAATATGATATGAGGGGACACATGCTGGATGTGGAACTGCTCACATTGGATCCAGAAATCTTCGATAATATCCAAGATTTCTTTACAAAATTCAAGGATTTACCGTCGCAACACAAAGCTTGCGAGGTTGATAAATCTAAGGAGGAGAAACAAATGGTTCTCACCATTCTCTCCAAACTTGGTCCTGAATTATCTGTATCCGTATCCACATTCTATTCTATCAGATTCGCCTATGGAGCCACATGGAATATGCCTTCTTTTGAGGACTTCATCGAATCCTTGACACAAGAGCAAACCAAGCTCATCAACATGGGAAAAATCAAAAGCCCAAAGGCGCATGCACTTACTGTGCAATATGGAAGCCAACAATATCAGAAATCTAAAGATAAAGTAAAAAATAAATCTCATGCACATTCGAAGAAGGAAGGGTACACAAAACCCTTCATTGATGCCTCCAGATCCAAATGGGGGAAGGGAAGAAAAGGGGAGAAATGCACGTACTGTCACAAAGGATTCCATCCAGAATTTGCATGCATGCATAAAAAATATATATATAATGTATCAAATACTTCATCAAAACAACCTTGGAGATCACATCCCTGAGGGTGCCAAGAAGAAGAAGCCATAAGATCAGAATCCGAAGAACGAAAATTCTAGCCATGCCTTGATTTCCATCAACTCCTCTCCCGATGCTTGGATCATAGATTCAGGAGAATCACATCACATGGATACCTCAAAAGAAATATATTCTTCATTGGATGCATGCGAAGGTTCTCCTATTCTTATGGGGGACAACTCTTCTGTTGAAGTCACCGACAAAGGAAGGATTGAACTCACCAACGAAAGCTTTGAGGATGTGTTGCACATTCCCAAAATTTCCATCAACCTTCTCTCTGTGTATCAGATGATGAATTACGACACTGGAAAGAAAGTCTTATTCACACCAAATTCTGTGGACATCTATGACATGCAAACCAACTCTAGGGTTGCTACCGGAGAAGTAAACCATTAGTCTAGATTGTATAATTTTTTTAAATTCATTGAACCTGGTTCTTCTTTACTGCTTACTCATGATGATGAAAGTAGTAGAATATGGCACAAAAGGTTTGGACATTTGAATTTCATATAAATGCAACAACTTAGAAATAAAATAATGGTTGATGGTCTACCAGACATCCATTTCTCCAAGGAAGTATGTGAGGGATGTGTTCTTGGAAAACATCCTAAAGAGAAATTCGACAAAGGAAAGTCTCAGAGAGATTCTACACCTTTAGATATGATCCACAGTGACCTTATGGGTCCTTTTCCGCATCCATCCATCAACAAAGCGAGGTTTGTTCTCATTTTTGTTTACGATTTCTCATGTTTTACATGGATTTACTTTCTTAGGAAAAAATCTGAGGTCTTTCAACACCTCAAATATTTCAAAGCCCTGGTTGAGAAATAGTCCGGAAAGAATATCAAATTCCTCTGAACTGATAACGGGGGAGAGTGTGTCAATCATGAGATCCATGATCTTTTCCATGAGGCAGGGATTTAGTTGCAACATACAATTCCCTATACTCCACAACAAAACAAAGTTGCCGAGCGGAAAAAATAGATCTCTAAAGGAGATGGCATCTTGCATGATGCATGCAAAGTCACTACCACAAAGACTATGAGCTGAAGAACTTAATTTTGAAACATACATCCAATAAATATCTACCCATAGATATGTCAAGGAGAAGACCCCCTACGAGGCTTGGAGCGACCTCAAACTGGAAGTGACCCACTTTCACATTTTTGGTTAACATGCATGGGCCCAGATTCACTCTGAAAAGAGGAAGGCACTTGATCCACAAAGCACTTAGTGTATTTTTGTTGGATACCCTGACGATGTGAAGGGATATAGGCTTATTGATATTTCCTCGAATCGGCTCATCATTGAGCGTAGTGTACAATTCGAAGAAAGTGTCTCGCATGTACCTCAACAACCGCATGCAAACACCTTCATTCTTCCACCTATCCGAGATGATGACCATGCACATGCCGACTCTTCTTCAGATGAGAGTTCTGATTTAGAGAACTCAAATGATTCATATTCAGAGTCAATACAATCAGATGTAGAGTTAGAGCATCCATATGCAGTTGCAGAGCCAGAGAAGAGGCCCAAGTGGGCACAAACTACTCTTCAGGATGCATGGTATCTCGTTGGTGATCCAACCGATACTAGGAGGAATCGATATGATTTCAAGGAGGCTCTTGTTGCACTCACTGCCACTGAACCATTTCCCTCCAATCATGTTTTCTTGGTTCAATATTCAAATCCATAGTCTTATGGCGAGGCTACTGGAAATACCTTTTGGGAATCCGCCATGTAGGAGGAGTACAACTCCCTCCTCGAGAACCAGACTTAGGATCTAGTTCCCCTTCCTTCTGGGAGGAAACTTGTGATAAGTAGATGGGTCTATAGGACCAATAGTGCAGTAGATAGATAGATTATCAAATAAATAGTCAGGCTTGTTGCCAAAGGATTTCAACAGGTGCATGGTATTGACTATGATGAGACCTTTGCTCCAGTAGCGAAGATGGATTCCATACGATTGTCACTTTCCATTACAACAACTAAGGGATGAGAAGTCCATCCGATGGATGTGAAGAATGAATTTCTTCACTGTGATCTCTCTGAGGAGATTTATATGGAGAAACCCCAGGGATTTATGCATAACTCATCTTTAGTCTATCGACTGAAGAAGTCCCTTTATGGCCTCAAGCAATCTCTGAGGGCATGGTATGCCATGATGGACTCCTGCCCGCTGTCACAGAACTTTGTACGTTGTAAATCAGACCTGAATATCTACATGCTCAGGACGATTGATTCACTTCTACTCTTAGTTCTGTATGTTGATGATTTGTTGATCATCGGTTGCTCGACTTCAATGATTTATGCAGTCAAGAGGATTCTACATGACAGGTTTTTGATGGGGGACATGGTTCCGCTACACTTCTTCCTTGGACTCGAGATAGCCAGGATGCATCAAGCATCAAACTGTCTCAGGCCAAATATGCACAAGATCTCCTTGAGAGATTTCACATGGCAGACTGCAAGTATGATCCAACTCCTTTCCTATCAGGAGTCAAACTTGAGGATGGTGGGGAGAATCCATTGGTTGACAACACACTGTACAGACAACTTGTGGGGACCTTGTTGTATCTCACACACTCCAGACCAGACCTCTCCTATATAGTTGGCGCAGTTTCCAAGTTCATTCAGGAGCCACATGAGCTACATTGGAAGGCTGCAAAGTGTATCCTTCGATACGTACAGGGCACCATCACCTTTGGGATTCATTATGCAACAGACTCTACATTAGATCTCATTGGGTTTACTGATTCTGACTGGGCTGGCGATAGCACTGATCGCAAGTCCACATCTGGTTACTCACTCAGTCTTGGTTCTGGGCCTATCTGTTGGTTGAGAAAGAAGCAAGCCGCCATTGTTCTATCTTCAGCCGAGGCAGTGTACAGAGGGGTAGTTAACATAACCATTCAGGCTATGTGGATACAACATTTTCTGACTAAGTTGGGCATTCAGTTTCATTGACCGATCATCGTCTAGTGTGACAACCAGAGCACTCTAAAGTTATGCAGAGTTCCAGTTTAGAGGTAGCGGACGAAGCACATTGAGATCCACATGCACTACATACGAGACTTAGTACACGAGGGGATCATCAACCTATAGTTATTTCCTTTAGTAGAACAAACGACATACATCTTCACCAAGATCTTCATTGAGCAAAAGTTCCATTCTCTGCAAAGTCATCTTTGAGTGAAGGACACAGTTGCCTAGAAACTATAGTTCTTCTTTTTACAGAAATTGTACCTTGAGGGGGTGTTTTTCCCATGATTTTTTCCTTCTTTCCTCACTTTATTTCAGTGTATCTTTTGTATCTGGGTACCTAACATGGCCTCATTGCCGAGACCCATTCTTTATTTTCACCATAGTGATGTTCAGGGGGGGTGTTGGAGTTACTTCACACACACCTAGGATTTCTTTTTCCTAAGGTTTTTCCTTGTTTATTAGTCATAATTTGTCATTATCCAGTCTCCTATATTTTAGGGCAGAATATTTCACCTGGAGAATATTCTCTTTCAGTTGACACTTCAGTTTGACTAGTTGAGTGGAGTCTAGATGCTGCATTGGTTTTGTCACCATGCAACATTGGGATCATAACCATGCTAATGCACACTTACCTTGGGATTATCACCAGACTGACGTATTTCCCTTGATTCCTTGATATACTCCTCAGTACACTCTGTTCAGTTAGTTAACTGAAGACTAGTTGACTAGTTAACTTAGCTAGGTGGCAGTTCATTCCCGTAACTGCCTGCGAGACTAGACTAGGTGGCAGTTCACTCCCATAACTACTGGTGTGTGTCCAAATCACTCTAGACCACCACTATGGCGCATTGGTTCTCCTCTAATGCGCATTCATTGAGTTATATAGAGTATATCATGTGTAAATTATTCATTATTCACAACGGTTACTGATAATTCTTCCATTCTTTCTCTCCTTCTTTCTCAATTTCTCTCTGCAAATGTGTGTAGTATTTTCTAGCTAGATCTATTATGTACAGGTTCAACACATTTACAATAGCGAGGTAGAATAGTGAGGTACACCCATAACAACTACAAATCCCTAAAATCCACCAAGAAATCAAAACGGTTAGACCATGAAAAGAGGACTAGACTAACTTCAACATAGCACTAGGGACCCTTCTATAGTACAACATTCAAATCCTTCATAAATTAAAAAATAAAAGAAAAAAAAACTCTCTTCAAAGAAAGAATTTTAACCTTGATAGGAAGAAAACAATCACAAACTTCTACAAGACAAACCTACATCTTAAAAAGAAAAATTTCACCCACAAAAATAACCATAAAGGCCTTGATCTTGAATAAGATCAACTCCTTCAAGAATCTACTCAAATGGAATATATATATATATATAGATAGATAGATAGGATTAGAACAAAATAATACGTTAAAATATTAAGATTGGGAATTCTCCATGATCACATGAACTTTGACTTTCTGAATTATTTTTGGATTGGAGGGTTGAACTTACATGTATAAAGGACATTTAAATTTTTTGTGTATGAAAATCTTGAGAGAATATAATTTTTTTTGATTTCTTACTAATTGATTTTAGTCATGAATTATTAATTAATTTAGTATATTTATATTTAAATTTTTGAGAAAATATTCAATTTTATATCAAATTATTGACAAAATATTTATATATATGTTAAAGAGTGATGCTTTTAACCATGCTTATTTTTTATTTAAAAAAAATTAAAAACATTTTTTAATAAATTTGTATGAATGTGAATCGAAAGACAACCAAAAAAAAATTCAATGTCATGAATTATAATCACTGGTAACGAAAAAGATACCATAACACATTATAGAATATCGCCAAAAGGATTGAAGAGAGTTAAATGAAACAATAATATAAACACATCAACTACAATTTAATGCATTGAAATAACGTGCTATGAAATATATATATATATCCCGAAACTAGTTTGGGATAAAATACTACGATGGCCAAAAGTGATATACAATATTTTATATCTACAAGTTAAATAATTTAAAATATAAATAATTAATTTTTATTGCACCAGGTTTTGACTAATAAGTTAACAATGATTAGTTAAGATGGACAAAAGTTGTGTTTAATAGAAGTTCTTAGTACTTTCCTCTCACTAATTAAATTTGAAGTTCTACAAATATAAGTTGATTTGGTTTTTGCCAAAAGTGATATACAATATTTTATATCTACAAGTTAAATAATTTATAATATAAATAATTAATTTTTATTGCACCAGGTTTTGATTAATAAGTTAACAATGATTAGTTAAGATGGACAAAAGTTGTGTTTAATAGAAGTTCTTAGTACTTTCCTCTCACTAATTAAATTTGAAGTTCTACAAATATAAGTTGATTTGGTTTTTGTCATTTGGGCAAGTATTCTCAAGTAATAATATTTCTCATTTGTTAGGCATAATTTTTTCTTGATTTGGTTTTTGTTATTTGGGTAAGTATTCTCAAGTAATAATATTTCGTAATAATATTTCTCATTTGATAGGCATAATTTTTTCTTGAGTTTCAACAATTGTTTAAATATTCTTCATGACAACTTCATTTTATTGTATGCAAGCATCCATTTCAGCCAACATTTTAACTTGATATGTTTGGCTTCGTATATTGCAATAATTTCTAATAAGGAAATTCTCATTTCTACAACAAGCACTATGAAAACATTAATGGCAAATTTCTTTTGTGGCTTGCCAAATAATTGCTACTATTGTACTCAAAATGTACTTGCTCATTCTCTAGAAACAAAAGGAAGAATAGGTGAACTAAAGTCCATAAAGGATTGTTACTACATTTTAGTTCAAACATTTTAACTAGCATTTTATTTTGAAGAATGTTGAAGACATTACAATGCCCTTTAAGACTTCTAAATTTATAGACTTCTTGATGTCTACTCAATTCTTGGATCTACTATGAAGATATAGTTCACATTATATGTCTTTAATATGTTAGAAATCACAATATGCATTTGCAAAAAAGAAGTGACATTTATGTAAGAAACGTGGGATGACCTAATTGCAAAAGTATGCCGCTAAAGAATATTAGATAGGGAAAACCTGAATACTTTGTAATGTGAATTACTACTAGTAATCTACATGAGAGTATTAGGATGACCAATGTGCCTTTGGGAACTGTGACTATACTAAAAATTATTAATAGATGCATTTTTCTTGCAAGGAGATTGCTTGTGTACAAAAAGTCAGGAACAAATTAGTTTGACCACGCTGTTGAAAGTGACTTGCGGAGTTCAAAAACTATTAAGAGTTATAATACCATAATTGCTGAAAAATAAACATGAAAAATTTATATTTAGATAATAATCATATCATACAAAAAATTACAATCAAAATATGACAATATTATGACTCATTCATTACATTAGAATATGGTTGCAATTTAAGAAAAGTAAAAATAAACTTATTATTAATTGCTCAACATTGAAAGAAAATTACGACAAGTTTCATTTTGATGGAAATAGGAATTTTTGTAATAACTGAGTGTAAATAAAATATGCAATGTTATCCAATGAGTAGCCAAAAAATTGTAAAAAGATCGAATCCTAAAATTTTATAGTTAGTTGTATATTTTCATGCCACCAGCAGTAAAAAAGTTATATGAAAACTCAAATTGTAGGATTTAGACCTAAAGTGCATACTTCCTGACAGGGAAAAAAATCGTTAGTCTTATTTTGACTCCTTGTCTTCAATGATGCTTGAGACAAAACAACATATATGGAAAATTAGTAATTTATCTTGGTGAAAGGATAATATATATACAACTAAAGCTAGATGTAGGTAGCATATTGAATATTGCAAATAAAGAACACATCAAATATTCTTGTGGAGACACTTAAAACTAAACAAGTAGCACATGTGGTTCAACAATATACTACATAAAAGTAGAATCTTTAATGCAAAGGATAAAAATTTCTTGTCATAACAAAATGGCTATATAGAGACTTGAAGTTCATCAAAGGGGACCATTCACATTCAAATTAATAGAAAGAGTATGAATAGTTTAATAACAAATCATCAATGTCAAATAACAACTTTTAAAAACATAATATTCACTAAATATACTATAATTTATGTGTATATTTGACATAATTGTCACATGAAAAATAAGAAATAAAGATGTCAAGCTCAAATATACACAAATACAAATAAAAATCGATGAGGTTAAAATTACTTTGTCTAGGAAAATTAAGTTGTACTTAAAACAATGTGAATAACTATATGCTATCTAGACAAAAGATATGCCATAATTAACTTCTTGGGAGTGTGCACTAATTACATTATAACATCATATTGGATATCATCTAGAATGGGGGAAATTGCATTTTTGTTGTTGTTGTTGTTGTTATTTCTCTATTTCCTTGAATGAGTTGATTCTTCTTTTAGCATGTTGACAAGTTATTTGATGTTTAGTACAAGAAGGGAAAAATATTTTATGGCATCATTTTCTATCGATACTTTAGATATTTCTTTTGGTTTGTTCATTTTTATTTCTATAACATCACTCATTGCACCAATGGATACAATCCCAACAATATCTTGGAATAACATTGGAGAAATGGCTGGAAATGTGCATGAGCAGAACTTAAAATATTTTATGGCATCATTTTCTATCAATACTCTAAATATTTCTTTTGGTTTGTTCATTTTTATTTCTATAACAACATTCATTGCACTAATGGATACAATCCCAACAACATCTTGTAATAAAATTGGAGAAATTNCTTAAAATATTTTATGGCATCATTTTCTATCAATACTCTAAATATTTCTTTTGGTTTGTTCATTTTTATTTCTATAACAACATTCATTGCACTAATGGATACAATCCCAACAACATCTTGTAATAAAATTGGAGAAATTGATGGAAATGTACATGAGGATAACTTAAAACATGTCACAATAGGTAGATAACTTTCAAAGAAAGATGTGTTGAATAAAATACTAGAATAACTATTCATGATTTGACACTTCAAACATATATGTTAGTGTTAAACAACTCAGAACCATTGAATTTCAAATTCACCTCCTTCTATGTTGACCTATTTGTACAATACTAACACATTCATAATGTAGGCATGCCACTTGGAAATGAATCACTCATATATATATATATATATATAATTTTTTGTGATGTCATGTGAAATGAAGGCATTGTAGAGGGTTTGTTCTAAAGTGTTTCTCAAAGAAGCAACATTGAAGCACGATGTTAATTGAAGTAAATTAAAAAAAAATGAGTCATAGTAATCACCAACAATAGTATAAATTATGAAAATTTGCTTCTCTAAAAGCTATTGTTCAATAGATGGTGCTTTTATTGAGCATTTAAAATCTATGTACACAATGGCATGGAAAAGCTACATGAACTAAAATTTTTGTAGTGTCTAGTGATTTTATTATGAAATGAGATTGATTGATAAATTCCAAAACCATAGATAGGTTTGAGACATAGATACACACAACAAAGAAACATTATATTAAAAAAACACTTCACACTGTTACAATAGTATTCACCTCTCTTAAATAGAGTTTGAGAGGTGATATTTGTCCAAATTCTTAGAAGATAATAATAACCCAAAACCCTAAATTTTAGCTAAGTCACTATGGTGACTTTATTACACATGTAATTATTATATTATAATTTCCTCGCTTAAGCATTACAATATTGAAAAACAAAAATTACTGAAAGAAAACACATTTTGACTAGAAATTGTTTTACTAAAATCTTAAACAATAAAATCAAACATTTTTCATATGATTGTTCTTTGAAAATAGCGCTTGAACCATCAATACTCCAAGTTGCTCCCTATTCTTGAGAAAGGCATAATATGCTAGTTGTAATCCAAGTTCTAAACATCCTCGGATACCATTTTCACATTAAGTGCCTCATAACCCTTGTAAAGGTATGATACCAAATACCTATATCTCATAAACTATATAAACAAATCACCTCATGCATGTCTCATAACCCCAATGAGTTATAGTCAATCTGATCCACAAGCATCCTAAACTATTTAACAACTATCTATCCTCCATTACATCACTCATTGACTATGAAGAGACATTCACTCCTGTGGCCAGATACACTTCGATCAGAACCATCATAGCTCTTGCAGCTAAGATGAAGTGGAAGCTACACCAAATGGATGTGAAGACAACTTTCCTAAATGGTGTCATCGAAGAGGAAG
>SNQJ01S0191752.1:10127-28073 GCA_010110895.2 Picea sitchensis
TATTTCCGTAGAACAGGTAAGGGAACATTGGGTCTGTTGGTGCAGGTCGTAATCACCTCAAATTGATATAGGTCAAGTCATCATATGTTTGGTTGTTTGTGCGCATTCCATTCAAAATTGCAATGAATGTTTCATTTGACTGGCGCATTGTAGTATGCAACTCAAATAATTTAATATTGTCTCTCCAGAAGTCATGGGTGACTGTTTTCATCTTAACAGTAGGTTGTTCAAATATCAAAGAATCTTGGATGGGTTGTGCCTGGAAAAGATCCCCACAGAATATCATGTCAACGTTTCCAAAGTATTTCGTCTGCACATGTTTTATGCTTCTTAGTTGGTTGTCAATGGAATGCAAGAAATGACTCCCAATCAAAGATGCTTCATCTATAAATACAATTTGGAGTTCCTCATAAAGATTAGATAATGTATCCAACATTTCCTTGCTAAGTGGAAGAAACTGTGACTTGTTAAAAGGCATTAAAAATGCAGAGTGGACTATTGTTCCACCAACATTGTATGCAGCTTTTCCTGTGTATGCAACTATTAGGCCCTTTGGTTTCATAGGATCAGAGAATTGTTTGAATCATAGATTCGTATAAGCATTTGGAATAATGATTTCGCCGTGAATGTCTTGCCTATTCCTGCTCCACCTGTAAGGAACATGTGAAGAGGAATGTTCATGCTCAACCATTTTTTAAGAGCAATGCCCTTTAGCATTGTTTGTTGTTTGCGATTCAACAGACGTATTATTCTGTGGTATTCATTATTTTCAATTAGGAAATGAAGTTTTGTAACTTGAAAACCAAGATTGATACATTTTTCACTTCCAGCCGCTGGAGGACGAGGCAAATCCGCTTGTAAGTCAGAAGGAGTTGTGGTTGTTTTTGGGTTTCTGAATGTCTCATCATGATCGCCAGGGTTTTCTAGGTCATTAAGTGTAACTTCCACATCACCCCATGTTGGATTAACATTGTAGGTAAATCTAGCTTCATTGATGTGCACTATACTCTCAGACGCAACATACACAACCTCCCATGTAGAGAAGTTATGTATCAATGTGTCTTCGTTTTCATCGAACGGAACGTACGACAACAGTGTTTCTCTACAATAGTTTTCATAGTCACAATGCTTATTGTATTTGACAAACTGTATCACAGAGGGTTTTTTTCTTTTTGATATGGGTGCACCATTTTTTTTGTAATGCGATATGAATTCTGCTAAGTAGATATGCCTAATAGGAGATGGACGCTGAACGTAATAATCAATAATAGAGAGACATACCACGTCCTCTGAATTGTCAGGCTCTTGTTGCATCAAAACTGATGGTTTAAGCACAAATGTGCATTTTTCAAGTGGATATGTGTTTATGAAGACACATTTTCTTGAAATACAAGTGAGGGGCAAGGAAAGTGCAATGTGCATTATTTGCTGAGAAGACATTTGTTGAAGATTAAGTAATGTATTTCCAAGTGTGTGTGTCATTTGTATGGCATAAATATGACTTCTTTCATGTTCTTTGTGTATTCTTCTGAATTCACTTGTCATAGATTTGTCAATCTTTGTCATATATGAGGTACAGTACGATGCTGAAGCATATGCATTCAGCACGTACTGCACATCTGTATTTGCTTTCCACATAACTGGCATGTCCTTGGAGAAACTGTTGTTCCAAATATCGTAGAGTTTTCGTTTAAGGAAAAGTGTTGGTTGCCTAAGCATACATTGTATGGCTTGGATGTACTCATCTTCTGATAGATTTACCTGTGTCAAGAAGGCATCAAAGCTCATCATTTCGTCAAATCCTCCTTGTTCTAGAAATGCAAACAAGGATTTAGATTTATCAACAACAACATTGTCCTCTAAACTATCTGGCTCTATGATTCTTGTAGCTCTCATTGGCGACATGAGAAAGTTGTATCTGCAATGCGAGTTCTTTCATTTTCTACAACTTCTTGTATGGTAATGTCTCTGGAATTTTGCAAGTTCTGGATCCAAATGATCTATGTTGCATGTTATGTATTTATCCACAAATTGTCCGATCTCTGAATTGTTATCAGCTCCATAGACCAGTGTACCCTCTATTCACAACAATGCGTGGTCATGTTCATTTCCCCTATTCTAGAATTTAGTCACAAAAAAGTAGTCCTATATTTTTTTGAAAAACGTTTCATCATGAAATATCAATTGTCTCAAAGCATTTATTCTATGTCTATAGTAGCGAGTACATGTCACCGGGTCTTTTCTTATGAGGTAGTCAATGTCGTTATTTTCCAGTGTATCGATTTTTTTCTTACGTTTCCTGTTCCTATGCATGTCAGATATGGCAGCCACCAATGGATCCCAACAATGCTCTGCACTTGTAAATGTGACGAAAAATGTTGGCGGGCCCAATTGCCAGATCATTGCAAAAATATTTTTTTTGTTTTGTTGCAAATATTCAGGAGAGGTGCAAATGTTTTTGAAATCTATGTATCCAATATCAGATTTCAAAGTTTTTTCTAGGTTTACTTTGTGCTTCACATCCTTGGCCAACAAATTTCTTCCTTGTAACTGGCCTTTTCTTATTCGAACCCACATGCATGACAGAACTTGCTCTATTATTATGCACATTTTTTTGAAAAACAAATTTGTTATGTGATAGGAGAAGTAATCGATTGAATGTAGAAGCTCCCATCGAACTATTTTATGATAACTGAATCGGTCTGTAATATCACTGCCATGTGGATCTCCATAGAAGAGTGTTGGAAAGTTCATTTCCTCAACAAATTTTTCCTTGAATATTCCAAGTGGACGCTTCCCCTCGGTAGGTGCAATTTCGACAATTTTGTCTTGCAAGTCACAAATGCACTGTGAATCAATGAATCCATGCACCAATGTTTCAACAGGTGTTTCATTCTCCGATTCATCACTTGTATCAAAATCACTAGGATTTTTGAGAGTGTCTGCAGAGTTTCCATGTTCTTCTGCGAGAACACTGTTCCAGTTTCCATTTATACAAATGTTCTTTGCTTTGTACAGGGCCCTGGAACATAATTCCTTTAATGCTTTCATAATAGCATGCACATGCACTTTGCCTGTCTAATAGGCATTTTTGTATCGCAAGCGTCTTTTCAGAGCCATAACAATTGTAATTGTATAATTAACAAATTGTGGCAATGCTTTTTGCACAACATCTAGTTGAACAAACACATTAATAATTGATCATGTTAAGCCCATCTAGGGTCATTTATATCCCCAAGGTTTGATTTGAGAAAATGAAATTCGCAGAGACACAAGTCTCTCCTCAAGTTCCGTAAGTGCACTTACATCTTCTAGCAGTGTATTATATCTTATTTGGTCAGGGGCTGCAAACTGTGGTAGTTTTCCATTTTCAAGCGATCGTTTGCATGTAAGACAAACTTTCCCACTGGAAAATGGTTTTTCGTGCACTGTCAAGCGGAGGTATTCTGCTTGCAAATCAGGCATGACAGACTTATTGTTTTTTGAAAAATTCAATTGTTCACAAATTGCACATGCAATGGAAGGAGTGTCTTTCATTTGTTTCATGTAGGTTTGTCTTGCATTTTTCTTTCGCAGTGAAGTGTGGGTAGAAAATGTTTCCTGGTTTTCATTGCTACTACTGCATGGTGTTTCTTGTAGACCACGAATTGACACAATTGCATGAACATTCTGGGATATGTGATCGCACATGTTTATGTTCTTTTCTGCACGAACACATTTCTTTACATTGTGATATGTGAGTTTCTCTCTAAAAGGAAGTGTAGCAATGCATTTTTTTCTCTTGCGCATGACCTTTTTCAAGTTGTGGTAACTTACTCTACATTTCTTGCCCAAGGGCAGGATGAGATGGTGGCAATTGGGATGAATTTCACTCTCACCCAGCTTCTGAGAAACTACTTTACGTTTTTTGTCCAAGGCCTCTATGGCCTTATAAAAAGTCAGACGAATTTGATGAATATTTTTTTTTCAAATTATGCTAACTTACTCTACGTTTTTTGTTTAAGCCCTTTATGGCCTCATCACAACTGTCATGAATTTTACGCATGTTTTTTTTGTTCAATCCCTGTCTTCCCATATCGCAACCATGATGAGTTTCATTTTCAGTAAAAAGCATTCCACATCTATGCAAATTCAATGCTGTTTGGGTGGCATGGATAGTCAACCCTGAAGTACCGATATGTCCAAGCAAAGGTTCATAATGGATATGTGTTGTATCTGTTTTCAACGAGAGGATGTGAATTGTTCGATCGTAATTTGAATCAGTAACCCATGAATGGACAGTGTCATCTAGCAAGGGCGACCACACCTGGATATTCACCCTGAATATCATAGACAACCATTGCAAACAGAATCTGCAACTCTCCATATTCCCTTTTCATATGGAAGAGCCATGTTCACAAGGCATTCATGCCAACTTCCAACTGTCGACATATTTTCTACGAGATATGGGCAAAGGTGCTGATGCAAGCACCTAAAATCCTGTTGGTTGCCGCCTATAATTGCATTGCAAAAGGACTGTACAGTGTAAATCCGCAATGACCGAACATTGAACCCCGCTACCACCAAACAACAAATTGCATTGAACAGACTATCTCCACAGCTAGAGACAACATCTGTTGCTAGCTGTAAACCATGGAAATCTATGCCACACAAAATTCGTTTCCATTGCGATTGAAGGTATTTGCAAATAATGGACAAGTAAATATGAGAACCTTCTATATTGCACATGGACAATTGTTTATACAGCAGTGGTTCATAATGGCCACTAAGGGCATTGGCATCATGGAACAATATGCAATATGGATTGTGAGATGCAGTTTTGTTGAATAGTAGATATCTTGTTTTTCTTTTCAATGACCATATGTCAATTGATATATTCAACCAATTAGACAACCACCGTATACAAAATGTGTCTCTCCAAAGTCCCCTCTCGTGTGCAGGAAAAACTGGAGATGAAGACAACCACATCTTTGAAAAATATGTAGCGACATCATGTATTCCATGTAGCTGCCAAATAAAATATGATTCTAGCTCGTATTCATAGGACTGCAAAGCCTCAACATCGCCATTTTTAAAACAGGTCAAGAAATAATATATCAATCCATTGCACAACTTGGTCGACGAATAGAGGAAATGCAATAGAACCTTGAATGTATCGAAAAAGCAATCCCCAAAAGTATACGAGAATGCATCCAATCTAAAAATCCCATTGCTATGCAAAACCACGTCAATGTTGTCATGTATAATGGACTGTGTATCTATTTCGTATGACTCAACATCTATTACTTCTTTCATCTCTTCACCTATCATTTTCAAGCTATTTTCTACATACTTTCAGTTTCTCTGAAAACAAAGAAAAGACGGGAAAAAAATAAGAGGTAGCAAAATAAAAAAGGAAAGAAAAATAAGGTACCAATCCCCATATGTATCTTTCAACCTTCTTCTTCTCAACTTGAATCCCCCCTAGTCCCCATAACAGATGAGAATAAAATAGATTGACAATGGAAACTGAACCAAACAGAAGAAAGAATGCAAATAAATAAAACCATAACTTTACTCAGCACAAAGAGAACAGGTAGACGCAGGTTTTCGACCCACAGAATAAAAGCATGCCCTGCATCTATACCCCACCCGATGGTTCCCTCTTCTAATAGCTCACAACTACTTTTCGTAAAGCCCTCTGCATTGCAATTTTCGGAAACGCGTGACAACCCACATACGAAGATGCATGGTTTCTAGGAACAGAAACTAAGAGCACAAACAAAGATGGTTTGCAACAAAATTTGGAGGCAGGTACTTCCACCATTGAAAAACAACAACAACAGGGAAAATTACTTGTCAACAAAGGATGACAAGAGCTTAGTCCCAAAAACTGCAAACCGCAACAACATGTCCAACAACTTGCAAAGTTGAAGAACAACAAACCAGTGAACAACCACAAAGAGCTTGAACTGCAAGTGTAGGACCTCAACTTTGCAAAGTTGAATCAAACAAGAACCAGAATCATGGAACAAAGCAGCAAACAAAGATTGACCACTCGAGCAACGATGTCAACCATGAACGAAATTGTGTCACAATGCATCTGTATAATAAACATTTAAGACTGACAGAGTTGTTGGGTAAACAGTTAAGACTGTCAGGACTGTCAAAGGGCATAGGCCTGTGCAAGCATTTAAGAAAATATGCAGCGTGGCAGGCCTGTTCTCTCGAAGCACACAAAAATAAAGCAAAAATCAGACATAGTAATTTGGTAGAGAATGTATTCTACCCAGTAGAAAATGCTAAGGGAAACATTGGAACTAATGCTAGCATTAATCTACCTTCGACCAATGTATAATAAAATATATGATTCAAAAAAACTATATACTACCAAATACTTTGGATATGCCAACATATTTAACATTGGGAATAGCAAAGGCGGCAATAAGACCTCCAATCCGTTGTCCAATCAGATCTTGACAAACATGATACTTTTTATTATATAAAAATCAATGTGTTCGACTTCGCTTGTTCCAACAATAGACAATATGCAAATATTTCTGGTCAATGCACAATCTAATACCAGGTCAACGATTTATTGATCGCTATAGTCCCTCTATGCCTACGACAGGGACTAATAATATATAGGTTCATGAAAACTAATTTGTATCCTATCTTGAAGTATATTCATATTTATTATATAAATATTGCGGAGAATAAAAATTCCATGAGATTTGAATTTGAATTAAGATGAAATAATTTTTTTTAAAAGTTAAATTTTATTTTATAAATGTATGGATGATATTTAAAATTTATTTTATAAAAGTGTATGGGAAATATATAATTTATTTTGTGTTTAAAATGAAATTCATATATATTATTCTTCGATAATAGTGTCCCATATTGAGCCTCGAACCAATCTCATTCCAATTCATTCATTCGGCGATCCTTTCCTTTGAACTTGCTTACTTGATGTCCCATATTTGCGAGAGGAGGTTCATCGAGTGCTTTAAGTATATAGATGAGTGACCTTTAGTGTCGACCAAGCACACTCTGGTCCGATCCAGTATTGACCAACCCAAGAAGGAGCACTGTCGAACGAAACTGTAACCACCAATGGAGCCCAAAGCCCTTCATTTCACAACCATTCAGTTAGAGTAAGATGCCAAAGATCCCTAATTGGATAATGAGCCCTTTATTATGACACGATAATAATAATAATAAATATATTTTAATATTTCCCTAGATGGGGTGACAAGTAGTCCAAGGGAAGCCATGCATCCCCCATGGAGAAATTTCTATAAATATGGTTGGCTGCCGCCCCAAATCTTATTCTCAGATGGAGGATGACCATAAACATTCACAGAGGGAGGGAGGAAAACTCCCCCACACAGGATTAATGGCTCCCTCACTGATTAATTGCAGGGGGATGATGATAGGTATCGAGGAGACTGCGTAGTCTTATCAGCTCCTCGGATAATTCTCCAGCTTGACCATGACAATCACCATTCTTCTGCTTTGCTCTGTCTCTTTGCTTTGCTCAGGGATCTATCTTTGTTCCTCTCAGACTTCTCTGGCCTCATTCTCATACTTCTCCATCCTCTAGGCTTTATCATGCTGAGAGAGAGAGAGGGAAACCCATGAGGGGACCCTCTTGGTACTGTTATGTTGAAAGGTAGAGATGCTTGTGAAATTTGGAGATGGATTTATCTATATCCTAGACGCAGCGAATCACGAACCCGACCACACCTCCAATGGCCTATGTGGAGGAGAAAAGCTCGGAGGAACCAACTCAGGTTCCACTAGAGTTCCTCCTCTACATGGTCCCAAATGCCTAAGACATCCCCAACACCATCATTGTATCTATGGATCCATCGACAACCATGGAAGGCACCACTTTCATTATCCAAGAGGAACTCCCCATGTCAGACTTCATGGTTGGGCCCCCACTGCTCAACCCAGTTGCATATTGCGACCAGAGTCCACCCAGTATCTTTAGTCCGAAGCAATTGGAGCTCATTTTTTAGATGAGAAGCTATATGATGGAGCATCTCCACCAACATACCCTCATTAACAGTAGAATCGACATGTTGTTTGACTCCTTCTTGAGCGCGCCAGTAAAAAAGGAGGTGCTTGACCTATGTGCATCCCTTTGCACTCATACCCAACGACGACACTCCTCATAGCAGCTCTTCGGATGGAAGGTTCCACTGTTCTCATAGCCCCCTTAATGTTTAAATTTTTTCAGTCCTCTATGCCTCGCTCTCATGGAAATGGAGTTATGTTCTTGGCTTCCTGCTCTAGTTCTCTGTTTAGTTTTATGTATCAGCTTTTGATTGTATGTCTAGACTGAACTGTCAACACCACTAGCTGTCACTTCCTCTAGTTTCCAAATGAATGGTGGAGCAAGCGCCGATTGCTATTTTTGGTCAAAAGTATAAACGGTTGCCACCTGTTTCGGTTTCCACTAGTTTGGCAGAACATGTGGCAAGCCTGTGACACTTATCATTTTTGTATAGTGACAACGAATTAATCAATAAATACAACTTTTTTATTTACAAAAATGATAAGTGTCACATATATATATATATATATATATATATATATATAAGCTGAGTTATCAAAAAAAATGCATAGACCTTTGCCAGAGTCATCCAAATAATTGACATATTACATGTTTTATAACCTCAAAATAAATTGAGAATACATTTTCTACTACCCAAGCATTGACCATAAAGAAATTATGTGATTACAAAATGATTCACCATTAGTTCTAGACCATCTTTAGAAAGTTTATCCACAATCTGATTGTGCTCTTGAAAGATATGAGAGAAACAAATATTCTAAAATGCTAATGTAATCTACTTTAATTGATATGCCAGAACCATAAGTCCAATGTTTTGAAATTGTGCCTCCTCATTCATCCAATTAAAAACAAAAAGAGAGTCTCCAAAAACTTGTAAAGACTCCAAAACCATGCCTGAAGAAAATTTTAGCAAATAAATCAATGTCGTAGAATTTTCTAGATAAAAATTGTGTATAAGGTTTCGAAATGTCCAACATAATATAAAGGTTTCTTGTTGTTCCATTAATTACAAAATGAGAGAAGTTAAACAACATAGCTACTTAAAAATCGTTCAATTAAACCTTAATACTTGGACATATACTCACAACCCATACTTAACACAATGTTGATCAGTTCTTCGATTGGCTCTTCTTTGTATGTTAGTACCTATTAGAAGACATCCATGGATGAGCGTAAATTAATTATTTAAATATGAATATCACAACAAATATGAGATCTTAATTGAGGATGAAAATGTAAGTACTCTAAACTTTGTGATCAACCCTTTTCTTCCTCATTGTCCTATCTTATGTGTTGAATGGGTTCCATTTTTTTTTTTCATTTTTGCAACAAAACAATTGAAAATTAGATTTCATGTTGTAATTGAATTCGATGTACATAAAAGAATAAATCAATGATTGCATACCTTTGATGTACATCGTTGTTGGGATGGTTCCTCCTATGTTGCAATTATGTTCATGTCTTTTACCATCTCCTTGTACACTTTTTTGGACATCGCTACAACTAGGTATTGGTTTTCCCCTCGTTTGTCCCTTGCAATATTTATAATCTCCCTAAAAAAAAGAAAAACTAGGAATCATTAGATATAAAAATTAGATTTTTTACAACATAAGATACTAATCTATATAGTAAATAAGTATGCACCGATGCATATAGTAAATATGTATGCACCACTGTGTTAAACATATGTATATTCACTGCTGCATTACACATATGTATATGCACTGGTATATGATAGAAGTGTTCTTGCGAAATATAAAATGTTCTATAAATTGTTGTATTCATGAAATGATTTATAGATTAATAAACATACCGGTGAATAAGTACTATTAATTAGGCACCACCGACTTATGACCCATGAACAAATTTAAAATATGAAAAATTCCATATAAAAAACAATATTACATCCGTTTTAAAATAAGCAGTGATTTTTATCTGATAATACAAATTGGTTCTCTCTGTCTCTAAAATGTGCACTGCTGACAACGAAGGAATTTTTCAAAAAATATTATTTTTATTTCAAATTTAGTGGTGTGCTTGACATGAATATGGGCACTAGTACTCTATACTAGTATAGTGCACCATGAATCACGAATGTTTTTTTGAAAAAATAAACGATAAAGACAACTCAATTTGGGATCTAATGCAATCAATGGTTTCATTGCGATGGATACCAAATGCCCCATACATAAGTAAACAAACTTTGTAAAAATCTATTGCTTAAAAAAATCATTGTGAAATATAGAGAGGGAAAGCAAGAGAAACAACAAAGAAGTTATGGATTCTAATAACAAAGGTAACTATGAAACCCTTTTATATTTTTGGGAATGCACTAAAAGTTTGTTGAATCAAATGGGGGAAATATTAATATGATCAATAGAATGAATTCATATACTTAAAATTTATTTTCTGTAGAGTCAGATATGTGACCTACGATGATCGCTTTCAAATTTGACTCTTCAAAAACATCCACCACTCCGAAGACTTTGTTGGTAAATATCTCTTGCATAAATTTCCCCTCTAAATTTTGGCGAAAGAATGAAAGAATGAATAGAGTTTTCATTTATAAACACATACATTTAGAAAAAATGAAATTTTCTACCATTTCTTCATTCTATATTTAGGCGTATTGTTGATAACTGTGTGCGTTTTTTTTCTTCATAACTTTATTTTTCCAGTGAGATATACATTAATAAAGGCATTGATTCAGTTTATATGAAAAATGCACTGGAAAAAAAAATTTAAATGTAAACAACCACATATAAACAAACGCATTATTTTTTTGTAACTTTTTTAGTTTATGCACTAGCACCGGTGTGGTTCGTAAGTAATAACACATCGACAAACAAAAAAAAAGTGAAAATGAAAACCTCCACATTTAGAATTTGCAGAGGTTTTGCTTTGCGGAGGTTGTAACGGAGGTCAATATTCAATGTTTATCATAACTCGCCGCACCGGTGCGGTTGTTGTATGGATACACACCAGGGTGCCAAAATATAATTAGGTGCACCGTTAACTTTTAAAACTAATTCAAAATTCTATTTGAAGTTATATTGTTCTATGCTTCCCAAGATGACTATTTTGCCTCAAAGGAAGGAAAAAAATGAATTATAATATCAAATGGTCAATTCTTAATATTCCATCTCATTCCATATCATAGCAAGTCCTTCAAGTTCTCTCCCTCCAATTGCCGTAAGTTTATATTTTATTTATAATTCATTTATCTCATTGAATTTAGGTTATGTATCTAGGTGCATTTGAATAATTATTCATTGAATTTTGTAGGATTAAGATTTAAAATTGAGTTCAACTACGCACGATATTCTTGTACTCCCAAAATTCTGCCAGCTCTTATCAGGAGAAAGATACCACAAGAATATATTTGATGAAAATGGACACTTTATTTACCCTTCCAATCATAATATTCCATATTCCAAAAACCAACCTAGGTCAACAGTATTAGAATGTGAAATGGATCTATTTTATGTAGACACCTCTTGGGTTGTAAGAAAAGGATGATTGAGTAATTATATTTTTGTATTTTCAAAGGAACTAATGTAAATGTGTTTCTTAATTCGACATTTGTTTTATAAAGTGGTTGGTTGCATGTTTATTATTGGGAAACAATTTTCATGCTTCTAATAAATGTTTGGTATAATATTTGAACATATTAAATGCCTTGTGTTACTTATATTATCGATGTAATGTCCAATATTTTTACAACCATGATTTTGATAGAAAATGAATTGTCTACCATCTATCGTTGCACCCCACTATGATGTCAAGTTACGATCTTGTTTCTAAATGAAAACACTTCAAAGAGGAAGCATATTGAGAATGGTTGAATCAACCACCTATTCAATTCCCACTACATCCTGAGTCACCAATTCAAAACCTCTACAGTAACACTAGTTCTTCACATACACAGATTGGTATAAATGATTTCTTATAGGATACCCAAGTCATGGAGGGAATGTTGTTACATGCATTCCATCAAAATAAAATAGGGTATGACACTGATGTCGTATATACCTTCTTTGAAATCCTGAAATCTACTTCCACCACCCCTCTCTTTAGTTGACATAGGTCAAGGTCTACCCAGCTAGTGACACAAATGTTACTATACAACTTGAAAGCAATGTATGGTATGCCATATTCATGTTTCTCGACACTTTTGAGGTAACTAACCATTACGTCCTTTCATTATTTAAGGAATATTATCACACAATGAATGAAGAAAATGGAACAGAAGAATGGGTCACATAAACTTCGATAACCTCGTCAAAGTCAGAAAAAAGGAAGCACCCAAAAAAATTCCTCATATCACGAGGCCAACCAATACATTATGTAAGCATTTTCAATAAGGAAATAAAACAAATCCCAAGTTCAAATAAAAGGAATACTTCACTACAAGACCACTGGAAATTGTGCATACTCACCTAGTTGGACCAACTAGAACAAATGGTTTAAAAGATGAGAAATACGTTATGTTATTGGTTGATGATTATACAAGAATGACTGCAATTGTTTTTCTCAGGAAGAAATCAAAAGAGTTTGAAAAATTCAAGGGATACAGGGAAATGGTTGAAAATGAAACGGATTCAAAAATTAAATGTTTGAGATCATACAATGGAGGAGATTTTACTTCAAAGGAATTTATGGATTTTTGCAGCAAGCATGGAATAAAAATGCAATTCTTCGTCTCTAGGATACCTCAACAGAATGGAGTTGTTGAAAGAAAGAACAAGACACTACAGGAAATGGCTCGAGCAATGTTAATGGATTCTAAGTTGACATATGTTTTTGGAGACATGCAGTGCATACAACAGTTCACATTCAAAACATAGTAATGCTCAGAAACAACAGTGACAAAACTCCCTATGATCTATGGAAAGGAAGACTAGCAAATGTGAAGAACTTTAGAGTTTTTGGAAGAAAAGGCTACATCAAAAGAGAATATGACAGAATGGGAAAGTTTGATTTTCGTGTGGACAAATACATACTTGTTGGTTCCTCAAGTACAAGGAAAGGATACAAGTGTTACAATCTAAGGCTCAACAAAGTTGTGGAAACCATCAATGTAACGGTTGATGAAACAGGTGGACGCAAATTAAAGGAAGAAGAAAAGGAATCAATGGAACAGGTTTTCAAAGAAGAAGCAAAGAATGAAGAAGTAGTAGAAGGGGAAAATGAAAAAGATCAAAAAGAAGTAGAAGAGAAAGTACAACAAGTACCTCCAAAGACACCAAGAAAACAAATATAGAAGAATCATCACTGAGATCATATTATCGGGAACAAAGACACAGGAATTGAGACTAGAAGAAGAATTCATTCACCAGAACAACTACACGTAACATTCTTATCTTCAATTGAACCAAACAGTTTTGAAGAAGCCAACAAGGATGAATTCTAGAAAAAGGCCATGAATGAAGAGTTGGATCAAATAGAGAATAATGACACTTGGGAATTGGTTCCAAGACAAGGTACAAGAATGCGATCGGCACAAAGTGGGTCTTCAGAAATAAATTGAATGAAGATGGATAGGTTACCATTAACAAAGCTAGAATGGTATGTAAAGGATATGCATGGGTTGAAGGTATTGACTTTGAAGAGATGTTTTCCCCAGTTTCTAGAATGAAAGAAATCAGATTGATCTTGGCTTATGCATGCTCCAAGAATATTAAAGTGTATCAAATGGACATGAAATCAGTCTTTTTGAATGGGTAACTTGAAGAAGAAGTCTACATTGAGCAACCTGAAAGATTTCAATTGTCAGAGAATGAAGATTATGTGTGCAGGTTGAAGAAGGCCTTGTATGGTCTAAAAGAGTCTCCCAGATCATGGTATTCTAGACTGGAAAAATATGTACAATAGGCAGGATTCCGAAAAGGAAATGCAGACAACAACCTCTACATCAAGGTAACTCAAGATAGTATTTTTTTAATTGAAGTTTATGTTGATGATATTATTTTTGGAAGTGATGATGATAGGTTAAGCTAGAAGTTTAAAAAGGATATAAAAAATGAATGGAAGTGATGATGATAGGTTAAGATAGAAGCTTCTAAAAAGGATATATAAAAAAAAGAATTTGAAATTTCATTACTTGGAGAACTATCCTTCTTTCCGTGTCTTTAGATATGTCAAAGAAACTAAGGAATTTTTATTTCTCAAACTATATATATGTGAGAAATGCTAAAGGGGTTCAGAATGGAATAATCGCAAATTAGTTAATACTCCTACAAACCAGCTCTGCAAGTTACAAATATGATGATTCAAATTACGATCGAAAAGTACATGTCAATGATTCAATATTACTTTAGGTGACACCATCTATACCAGATGTAATGCAGCCAGTTGGATAGGTGACACCTATCAAGAAGCACCAAAGGAATCACATGTTCTAGGCAAAGTGAGAAAATATCTCGATAGCTATATGGTACATAAGAGTTTGATTATGGTATCCAAAATGAAAATATTTATCACTTATTCCCTACATAGATGTAGATTTGGTAGGTTGCATTGATGACCTAAGAAGCACAAGGGAGTAGTAATTCTACTTGGCTTAGTGTTTGGTATCTTGCATAAGCAAGAAACAATATCACCTTACACATCTACAAATAAGCATAGTATATTGCAACATCAACATGTTGTACATAGGTTCCATGGATTAACAAACTTTGACAGATATACGTGTTGAGTATGATGAACCCATTCCAATGTATGTGTGACTATACAAGTTCTATCAATATCTCAAAGAATCCAATGATGCACCTTATCATGAAGCACATTCCAATCACTATCAATTTCTCATGGGAACATGTTGTAGAGAAGAACATCGAGTTGAATATGTGGGAACAAAAGAGCAAGTGGTGTATATCTTTACAAAATTGCTTCCATTAGAAGCCTTTGAGTATCTTTTGCTGACCTGAGTAATTTCTACTCCAAAATGAATGATTATGCTATATGTCTTAGAATCACACACGAGGAATCAACATAAAGAGGAAAGTTCAGTTATGGGGAGAAATTTCGTGAAGAGTGCAGATAGGGGGAGAAACCCTAGGGAAAGTTCAATTAGCAGGAGCATCCCCAGGAATGAAGTTACATTTTCCATTGATTTCAAAGGGGAGATTTTCTCATATGGTGGATAATTATATGCTTGAGGGAGCATGAGGAATGTTTCCGTGGGGAGATGGTCATAGGGGAGCATGTTTATGACTCTGTTGCATCGTGAGTGTTTCCACTCAATTCCCAAAAGGATATTATTAATTAATTGATTAGCCTTTTCAATGATGTCAACCCTTGAATCAAGTCCGACAAAAATTGTAGGTAGCTCTAACAGTATGGTTAAGGGACTTTAGTTTCATTGATGTATAATGGTATGACAATTATTTGCAAACTATTCTAGATGGATAGTACGTCATGCCATTTCCGGTGATACATGGAATGTCACATAAATCCTTACCTGCTAGAGAGTTATGGCCTTGTGAAGTTGGATAAGCCTCATGAGTTATCTAGAATTCAAAGAAGTCAAATTATTCTAGAAGATCCTAGAAAACATTGACTAGTCAAATGGGTGAAACCATTAGAGCTAATCATAGTTGCTGTTGCAATTAGAAAAATAATTAAAAATAATTTAGCTGCAACTAGAAGTGGATAATTTACTAATTTTTGCAAAGTGGGTCAAAGTGGTTAGAAGTGGGTTAGTCTTAAAAGAAGGAAAATGGGTTAAGTTTCTTAAAACGTGAACTCATTGAGGAAGCTACATGGAAGCATAAATATGAGAGAAAGGATCTCCCATTAGCACCTATTTGAGAATATTGAATATATACTATTGTGTAAGGTTTATTGCGTGTACCTACTGATACACATATGAAGTTGTGAAATTATAATGTAGAACAAAGGCTGGACGGCTTTTAGAAAGTTCTTGCATCATTATAAAATAATTGCAAAAAACCCTAGATCTCGAGGGTGTACGTATCGCGGAGAAGGGAGCCGCGACGCATTATTAGGATTTTAGTATAATAGGGTGTGTGGAGGATAAAATATACAAAAACTAAGAAGATAAAGATTTGCGGTCTCTAGGAGTTCGAAATCAAGTTCAGGAAGGTCTATAGTGATCGTGTACAACATATCCTGCCTAAAGTAACTAAAACTGTTGTGTAAAATGAGAAATGGTTATGGATTTGAATATTTCCTAGAGAGGCTATTGGATGCATGGGACTTACTTTATAAGTCAGATCTACATAAATATAGCGTTGGTGTAATTTATCATTGGTACATCTTACAAGTGTTGAGGCATATCTTGTATCGCGTGGCATATGGTTAAGGCTTTATGTGGTACATGGTTGAGATTGTATTTGTGAAGTGGCTATGAAGTGCTTGATGTATTGAGAGGTTGTATATCCATTATGGTTTGATGTCCAGTCCATGTGAGAGGGCATATTATAATTTGTTCATGATTATACACACTTGGGTGGGTACATGACTAGAGATATATAGATGCACTTTGTTAATGGATTTGTAATGAGGATGTATGCATAGGGGAACAACCACAAGATATGCCAATAACGACATGTTATAGGTTGATGTGATAGAGGCAACAAAGGGTCGAAGTTTCTAAGAAAGAGAAAACATTTTTCTCGTATACGCACGCAGCTGCAAATATAGAAAAGGCCACGCATTAGCGTGGTCGAGTAGAGAAAGGCGTGTGTTGCAACACGATAGGTTGCACACCCATTGGTTTTGTTGGTACAAGAGTACAGCTACAGGTTGGTTACGTCGCTATAATGTGTCTGCTACGAAGTTTCTTTGGCACCGATTGGTACCAGTTTACAATGGTATATATCACGCGACAGCAGGAAGCATCATCATTTCATTTATATTTTAGCGTTACCACAGGGAAGGGATAGGTGGTTGTATCCACCTTCCAAATTCCGTGAGAACATAGAGGTTGGAGCCCCTTCCAATTGTAGCTAGAGTAAATTGGGAGATTTGGAGCTTCCATCAGCTGTAGGACTCCAAAATATAGGGGTCGAGCTCTTCTAGCGGCAGTTGGAGAAGAAAGGAAGTTGGTGCTTCCAATGAATGTAATTTTAAAGACATATAAAAACATTATGTGGTTTTCTCCCACATTGTGTTTCCATGTAAAAATATTGGTGTATTGTGCATGTGTGTGATTGTTCATTGTTTATGGTTTATTTACTCTGCACTTATTGGATGATAATGTTATATTGATCATAAAGATAAATAACACTTACATACTATGGTTAAAAGGATTAAATTTCTCTATTACTGATTCACGCCACCCCTCTCAGTAATCCAACAATGTGTGTGTGTGTGTGTGTCTCTATATTCAACATCATCTAAATTGTACATTTTTTACAAAATGGAACATCATTCTCAATATAAAAATGACATCAAGTTCCCTAACATAAAAACCAACCATATGGTGGCTTATATATGAAATGGCAGTCATTGGTCACTCATTGACCATTTCCACCCTTGCCACCCTCAAGAGAATCCTGGAAATTGGTATTTCTCCTCTTGCAAGAGGAAGCACCTCGAGTGGTTTTGCGCCTGGTCGTGGTTCGCTGCTCCAAATATTGCACAAAGAAAAAACATTGTTATAAGCTTTTTTCCACAATGAATTAAAAAACTTACAAAAGGACACTTTGTAATTCAACATAAGATAACTCACTGTAGATGGTATTGATAATCGTGAGGGTGTTACCCTCCTCTACTACCCTAATCTCTCAACGATTCCACCCTGCATCAGTTAGAAGGATCAAATCATGAAATTTAAACAAATATGCATAAAATCAATTCCATTCACGATACATAAAAATTGATCATCAACACATAATTTATCTCGTCGTGAATAT
>SNQJ01S0191753.1:0-11294 GCA_010110895.2 Picea sitchensis
GATTTGGGACCAATCTGAACTTTAGCACAACCTATCATCCAAAGTCAAATGGGAAAACATAGAGGGTGAATCAAGTGATTGGAGATATGTTGAGGATGTATGTGATGGATAAACCATCCAAATGAGAGGATTATTTGAATTGGTGGAGTTTTATTATAACAATGGGTATCAATAATATCTAAAGATGATCCCATTTGAGGAAATTTATGGTAGAAAATGCAACACAACAGCGAGTTGGGACAACCCAGTAGACAGAGCAGTGGTTGGACCATAATTACTCAGGAAAATGGAAGAGCAGATGGTGAGAATAAAATAGAATTTAAAGGCTTCCCAGGACAGGAAAAAAAGTTATGCTGATAAGGGAAGAACTCATCGAGAATTCAAAGTGGGTGACCATGTTTTTTTAAAATTAAAGGCCAAGAGAAGTTTCATGAAGTTGGGAAATTGTTCAAAACTAGCAGCATGTTATTGTGGTCCGTTTGAAATCCCGGAGACAATTGGTACTATAGAATATATGCTTGACTTACCTGCATCAATGTGTATTCATAATTTATTCCATGTATCATTGCTTAAAAAGTATGTACCTGATGCTAATCATGTCATTGATTGGGATGTTATTCAGGTGGAGCAAGAAGGATACTTCTGAGTTTATCCAATATGCATATTGGATCAGAAGGTCAAGATTCTTTGAAATCGAGCAATAGGATTGGTAAAGTTCCAATGGACCTAGTACGGTCCCGAGGATGCAACTTGGGACCATGGGGATTCTATGTGGACAGAGTATCTGAATCTGTTTGAGGACTTTTGAATTTTTTACTATATATGTGTATCGACTACACTGAGGACAATGCATAAATAAGGGGGAGGGGAATGTAATACCCCTAAGCCGAACCCCATTGTAAATATAAATGTAATTATACATATAGGATGATGAGCCATAATACTTTGGGGCTAGAGTGCATGTATGCTTATTGGGATGGTGAGCTTGAATCTAAAAGGCCAACGAACCTATTTTGGTAAATGCAATCACACTCAGTTTTAATGAAAACACACCATTGTTGCATACCAACCATGTAAAAGAGTATGGGGGGATAAATTATAGTAGAATGAGAAAGGGGGGCTAAGTGTCTGGGGAAAAGGGGCTAAGCTAGGGGGCTCAATACCAAAATAATATTTTATTAATATTCCCATATATATATAAAGTATAAAATATGGATATTTAAATATATCTTAAGTCCTTATGTTGAGGAACATATCACCTTGTGAGGGAATCCATGTGGAACCAATATAATTCCCAACATGACAAGTGTCAAGTTGGGAACATGAAAATGTAATTGGGGAAATATAGTTCCTTTGATCATATTTCCATCATTATTCGCAACTCACTACCTCCATGCTATTGTCATATGTACCTTCATGCTGCTAGTACTGTATGTGTACCTATACCAAGACCTTGGTCAGATTTCGAGCTAGATTGAAGAGGTGGGTTGTCAGGGTTGTAGGACATTGGAAGCGGGTTGTCATGCCCATAGGACATTGAAGAAATGCGTTTTCAGGCCCATAGGACACTGAAGAAGCGGGTTGTCAGGCCCGTGAGCATTCTCTCCAGGTGAGAGAACTGTTGGGAATTGATTTATCAAGGTGCCAAACTGCGACTACAATGGTCTGAGACTTCATGTTCGACCTGTTGTTGAAGCCCCAGAAGGGAAGTGGGGTAGTTGAAAGACTGTTGAGCAGAGAAGGGGTACACTTCCTGGGGTGGGACATGCATGTGGGGAATGAGCGATTGTAGGCTATTAGTTTTAATTGGCACCTGTGTCTGAATTTGTATGTTATTAATGATAATTTATCCTGGCTAGAAACCCTTTACCTAGGTGGAATTTAGCCCCAGGTCGAGGGTGACCCACTACTGAGAGTTTATGAGCAGTCTGGTCTAAGGCTGGGAGGAACGTGGAAGGTCTGGATGCAGTCGATGCTATTTTTACTAAAGATAAGTGTTTACTATGTGTTAATTTATGTGTTATGATTTATTCAATTATTCTTATGGTATTTTTCTGTATATGTTGTATTTGTATATAGATGTTGTTATCTACATTAAAATGAATAATTGCATAAGTATATCAGTTACTTAAATGGTATTAGAGTTCAACTCATAATTATTGTTAATTCTTGTTAAGTTTACTACATCACTGTTGAAGCTATTGGAGGTTGAAATCTATGTGTTGGCTAAGTGTTTGTCTAGTAAATTTATACATGGTATCAGAGCTTGGGATCTGAGGTTCAATGGAAAAATTTTGTCATTTGGATAGAAGTGATTTGTAGGGATTTTTCTTGGAATAAGAAAGGTTCCTTATCAATTGGAAAAGGATGAATTCCACTCTCAGGTATGAGGATAGGTTGGAGGGGATCTACAACTACCTGCAGAGGAAGGCGAGGATTGCAAATGTTCTCAGGGAGAACAAGTTGTGGGATTTTTTAAGTACCATAGTGATATTTCCTTCATCAGATACCATTTCCCTAGACCTCCATGAGGTGAAGGAAGAAACGGCACAATGGATAATACTAGATGGAGTGAGAGATGACATGATTCCACATTTGGATGAGAAACAAATATCTAAGGAGATGTGGGATGCATTGACAAACTTGTACGAGAACAACAATGAGAATAGGAATATGTCCTTGAGGGACAATCTCCACAACAATAGGATGGACAAGGGAGAGAGTGTGACCTCCTATCTCACCTGAATTAGATAGGTGAAGACTGAGTTGGAAGTTATAAGGGAGATTATTCCAGACTCGGAGTTGGTGCACATATCCCTGAAGGGATTCACCAAAGAGTGGGATGTTTTCATGAAGTGTGTGGTGGGGAGAGAGAATATCCCATATTGGAGAAGACTATGGGATGCATTTAATCAGAAGGATATCTGGGAGGGTTATTAGAGTAGATATCAGGATAAGGTAGAGGGTGGTGCAGACGATCAAAATGTTTCTCTTGTGGTAAATAACAAAGACAATAAGAAGGACATGAGCAAAGTGAAATGCTTTGCATGTCACAATATTGACCACTATGTTAGTCAATTTCTGAAAAAGAAGAAGAAGCAAGAGCCAGAGGTATCACCATCATCTGGAGTTGTTGAGTTCACTGAGAAATTATAGAGAGAATTTTATCTGATGACTGGCCTTTGAATCATTGATAGTGCAAAGTTTGGGGACATTGGAGTATGGTTTGTGAACAATGGTTTATCTCGACATATGAAGAGAATGAGGTCTATGTTCCTTATTTTTTTAGAGATAGACTCAGATTGTTATGTAGCTTTTGGGGCTAGCACCATACAAGCAGTGAAAGGGGTTGGGGGCATGTGATTCCATCTGGAGTCAGGATTTTTTCTAGAGTTGAGCGAAGTGTTGTTTGTTCCAAAGATGTCAATAAATTTACTTTCATTTTCAACTTTGGAGGTTGATGGATGTGGGGTTGTGTTCTTCAGTGGATTGGTGTTTCTATATCCAGAGGGATCTACTCCTAACACAACAAGATTTCTTGGTGTCTAGCATGAGAGGTTATACACCTTGTTGGGACAGCCTGTGGTTGGATCTAGTGGATTCTTAGATTCTAAATCTGTAACAGTGTTCAACAGTGAGAAGGTTGATCGAAAGAGTGAGTTGATACTAGGGACTCATGTCTCCTACAATACTCTCAGAGGACTCAACTAGTATGAGATGAGACAATTGGATGCTCAAAGGAGTGAGGAGAATTCTAGAAGCATGCCTTGGATTGATAGGTCTCTAGATCAAATTTCAACACAGGTAGCAGCAGTGGCTTCATGTTCAGGGGGAGCGAAGGCTTCTAGTTCAGAGGGAGCAACTACAACAACAAATGAGATGATGGTGTTGGAGGAAAATTCTAGTGGAGGTTCCAGAAGTATCTCCCTCACTAAGAGGGAGTGTTAGTTTTCATAGCTTAGAGGTACTTCCACATTGGCGGTGCCCGACATGTATAAGTGAAGAGAAAATGTATCTCTTAAGTGAGTTCATAAAGTGGTTTTATAAAGTGATTTTATAAATTCAAGTTGAGCCTTTTAATATTTGATTGGTAAAAGTCACTTTATGAACTTTGGGTTACTTAAGTGATTTAAATGAACTCAATGAAAGATTAAGTCACAATTGTTGTTATCACGAGGGAAAAATCTAATCTTGACTGTCTATCTCTTTGGAGATCTAGGGTTAGGGAATTTACTCATTAATGAATGAATAAAGGCCACATTTGAGGGATATGGGGCACACTTTTCAAGGAGAGGTTAAGAGGGAAAGTGAAGAGTCACATTTTCCAAGAGATTTTGAGTTGAGAGGAACAGAGGAGCAACACAAGGAGGATTGGAATGCTTTCAAAGGAGAATATGAGTGCATGCATCCCAATAAACTCATCATTTATGGAAATAATATCGTACAACATTAAAGTAGGTCATACAGTAAGGATTTAATAGTCATACAATTGTTTACTATGCACATAAATCGAGGTAGGAGATAAGGAACAATTTTTGAGGCATTTTTTGTAGGAATAATTTGCACAGTCCATAATGAAAGTACAACAGATATATGGCACATTTTTCAAGGCATACTTTGGAGCTGGTGTCAACCATACAGTGTTGTACAATAGTGACACATTTTTCAAGACATATTTGGAATTATTTTCGAGGAGGATATCATGCTTGCAGAGTGAGATAAGTATTGTGATTGTTTGCTGAAAAATATTGCTGATGTAAACTCCAAAAATTTCCTGCTAGCTCAATAAAAGGAATCTCTCTTGAACAGGTTTTCCCCTTATGGGTTTTTCCAGGGGCATTTCCCAGAATATCTTGTGTTAAATGTGTGGTGAATATGTTGTCTACTTTTCATTTATTTCCACTGCTAAGTTTCAGATATTAGTTATTTGTATTTCTTCTCATAATTACTGTTAATGCTTGTTAAGTTAATTGCATTACTGTTGAAGTTATTGGAGGTTTAAATCTCTGTGCTGGCTAAGTGTTTGGCTAGTAAATTTCTACAAACAAAGCATGATATATTTAATTTTTTGTTGGTGAATGTCCCTTTGTTAAAAAAGTGCGTGTACTTTCATATTATATACCACGATTGAGGGGTATCTATTTTTCCAAATAATCCTAATACTTGTGCCTAGCCTCTTCCATATAGAGACAATCCATCTGTGGACTATCAAGGTCGTTGGGACATCTACTTGGTTTTATATTTAGTTTCACTCTGTTTGTTGTATTTTTTTCCTTGGTTATATCTCATGGGAAATCCCTAATTACTTCCCCACTTTGTGGATGGTAGACGGGGTAAGGCACTGGTCCTAATGTCTTTGGCAGGCCTAACCCCAAGGGGAACAAGAGATTCAAACCTATGACCTCCTCCATTGGGGATAACTTCACATCTAGCTCAGAACCACTTGAGCTAACCCTTGGGGGTACTCTATTTGTTGTATTGAAAAATAAACATATGTTCAAAGGGTTCTTAACCAAAAAAATGCATTGATTTGATTACTTGACCACACCTTGATTGATAAATGAAGTTATCATAGTTTTTTGGTAAATAAAGACAACAAAAATTATATTACTTTAGCAAGAACTTGAAAAATATACTTGAACATTTGTGATCCTTTACTTTTAGTAGAGGATCCCAAAGAATCAATCTTCCAAAAGAAAAATTTCTTGTCTAATATATCAACATTTTTTTGGGCCACTACTAGAGTAATTACAAGAAAAACAACGTGGATTTCCACTTTGCCTTTGTAAAATATGAACATATATACTAATAAATTGATAAATAATGTTATCATAGTTTTATGGTAAATAAAGATAACATAAATTATATTACTTTGGAAAAAAATTGAAAAAGAGAATCGAACATCGGTGATCCTTTGATTTTAGTACAGGATCCAAGAGAATAAATCCATCCAAAAGACAAAGTGCTAGTCTAGTGTATCAACATTTTGTCACAGAACTACTAGAGAAATTAGAAACAAAACACGATGGATGTCCACTTTGCCTTTGTAAAATATGACCATATATAATAATAAATTGATTACCATTGTTGTGAAAGAGTGTTATGGTTGGAAAGGTAAGATAGAGAGATCAACGTTGTAGTTTTGGTGCATTTGAACTTGAAGTTACAATAACACTATTACGTTAAAAGTGATATGCTCTTGTTCATCTGGGAAATGTGTGGGATCCTTGGGGATCACTACTTGATTGTGGGAAGTTATCCTTGAAAGATAGAAAATTTTGGGGTTTTTAGTACCCCCCTTTGCTAAACATCCTTAGTGTCAACAATCTGAGAGGGCGCCTCCATGTTGTCCTTATGCTATTGTGAACAATTCCAAGTCAACAATTTGACACCGATTTGTTAAACATTAGAGGTCGTGTTGAAGGACACTCATTTTAGTTTATCAATGATATTTTCCATGATAACTTGATGCTCTAATACCATGTATAAAATATTATCATGAAATGGGCCTCCATCACCATAAGAATATTGAGCCATTTACCATGGCCAAAATTGGGGAGATTTAAGGTCATATTGGAACAATAGTGTTATAACATCTATTGACACCATCATGTCCAAAATGATCAAATGGCCACCATATCTATCATTCACTATCATTGTTCACCCTAAAGCCTTCTTAAATTGCATTCTTAACAATCCACATGCTCATTTCCCTCACAAAATGAGCCTGTACACGCCCTTTCTCTTCACAAAAGGTGTGTGTGCCTTAAAAAGTGGATAAAATTTATACAATCCTTGAAAATCATGTGGTCCTATGCAGGGTTTGTGGATCCTACACACTAGTACCCTCCTAAAACCTATTTGCAACTACCTCAACCAACTCATAAGGGTATAAAAAATGTTTATCATTGGAGGAGAGGATAGAACTAACATATTGGTAGAGATACCATATTGGCATTCTCACATCGAAGCAATAAAAGGTGTTTATTTTCTTGAGTTTTTATGACCTTCTACCCTTAGAAAACCCTTTTTTTTTTAGTGATATCTCCTATCCTTGCATTTGAGGCATAAAATTTCCCGGTTTTCCTCAATATCTTTCCCAAAGAAGATTTAAAGTTGAGAAGTAGTCTTGAGTAGCCCAGGATTGGAGGAACTCTGATGACAGATATGAAAGGTGTTACAACAAGACATTCTGTATAACTATATATTTCTATTTTCATCAATAAAAATGAATATCTATCTTCTTTCCCTCTCCCAAATACAAGGATCTTCTTTAGTAGTTGATCTCAATTTGTGTTTGGTTATGGAACTAATGTTCCTAAATAGTTAATTAGAGTTAGTTATTTCACTCTTTCTTTCGTAATTATCTATTGGTTGGAGGAAGGTTGTTGTCTATGTGTGTGTAGGTATTAAATATTGGATTGGATTGAGAACAAGTGAAGTGGGATTAACATGTGGGATTCACCTCCAAGAAACCGCCAAAACAAGGTATGTCAATGCTCTAACCGGAATTTAGTTACAACAAGTAGTTGTCGGTCAAAGACTAATTTTAGAGGAAGAAGTTTGTTTTTTTTAAAACCACTAAATTACAGTTTATCCCTAGCTATTAGAATGATTTTGTTTGCAACATAATTGGTGACTCCACTAGGGAGAACTACTTGAGTTTTACTCATCATGGTTTCCTTTCTTATTTCCTAGTTTCTTTTAGGGTTCTTTGGTAGTTTGTGTTGTGATTTCCTTGCTTGAGATCTTGTGGACTAGTTGTCATGGATTTTTTTAGGGTTTTTGTGAAGTCTTTTTTAAAAAAAATGGAGTCTATATGTAGATTTCCTTAATTGACCAAGAATGTACACACTTGTTTATCTCAGTAAAGGTGACTGTACAAGCAGTTTTATCTCACAAGAAGTGCATGTACCTCATGGAACTCAAAATTTAAAAAATTTCCCCCTTTTTTCCTTTTTTTTTCCAGTGATTTTTATTGTTATGAAGGATCAGGGTCTACAAGGAGTATGGTATTACTTTTTTTTGCTTATTCAAGTACATTTAGGGTTCACTTATAAGAAAAAGAGAAAAAAATTGTTTTTGTATTCCTCTTTTACTTCTTTTTGCATTTCTAGTTGTGCCTTTGAATTGCATTTCTCCTTAAAAGTTGTTTGATTGGCAGGATCACATTTTTAGTGGTTTAAAAAGAACAAAAAACACAAATAGTGTTTTCATTACATTGTGATTTTGGTTGTTAAAATAATTGTTCATGCTTATTGCTTGGTGGAGACCTAGCTCATTGAAGAATAAGTGTAAAGTGATTAATTTGATAATGTTCTTAAGTTTCCAAGTTGTAAGTGTCTGAAAACATAATTAGTTGCACTATCATTTCCTTAAGTATTCAACATCCCTTGAAATCAATAGTTAATCTTAAAATCAACTAGACCTTTTTCTTTTTAGAAAAAACAATGTAGTCTAGATATAGAGCATTGGTGTAGGAGTGGAGAGTAAACTCTCCAAGGCTATAAAAGGTAAAGTTGATGCAAGTGTTCAGATTATTATCTGATGCTTGGATTAGTGGTTTATGCATGTATGAGAGTTATAACTAAAGTGGAAATTCCTTAGGGTGACGCCACTTCTTCCATAGGTTTAGGTTTAGGGCTTAGTCCTACGTTCATTTCCCATACACAAAATCCTAACCAATGATTGTTCCCCTTGGTTATCAATCATAAAGTGGTATTTGTAGTTTCATGATATAGACACGTGACTACGAGTGGGAAGTGTCTTTGGCACCTAAGATATACACATAATATTTGTCTCATCTCCCTTGTGTTAGCACTTGGTAAATTTCCTAGAGGTTGAAAAGAAGAAATTCACAAAGGTAACCTTAACCAAACGCTTTTAAAGCTGGGATCTAGCCCTTCCAGCTTCAGAGAGGGATCTCTCTATATGATTTAGCTTTGTTTAATTTTAGATATTAGGCTAGCTAAAGGAACTGTAGGTTTTGCTGTAAAAGGGTTTTTTGAAGTTGGTTGAGACAAACTACACATCCATTGGGCTATGGGGTCTGTACTTAATCAAATCTGAGATACAACCAGAAATGCCAGAAAAACCTTCACAAGGCGAGATAACACCCTCACTGGATCTTTAGTAATTAAAATGATGGACAAAAGAAAATATGAGGAACATAACTTCAATTAACAAGCAGTTAAGAATTTTTTAATTGAAGGTATTAGAAGATAAACATTTAAATCTTTAGAATCGGAAACAGGGTATCAAAGATAAATCCAACAACATAACGCTATTCATAAAGATTAGATTCAGAAAACAAAATGAATACGGAGAAAGAGAAACAGTTAACTAAGAAAATCACATCACCCGTGAACATGCACAAGAATCCTGTAAAGTGCCTCTTCTTTATTAATGGTAGATCTCTTCAAAAAATGGTACAGTTCGATAGCGATAGGGTGTGCTAATCAACAACAACCAATACTTCGGAAACTGAAGTATTTATAATACAAAATACAAACGTTCCTGTCATAACTGAACAGGACGTGCTCATGCTATTTTTAGACTAACTAACTTAACTGATCAAAACTGTTTTGATGACTCAATACAACAGTATGCTGAATTTCAGGGGTAGGCCGTTGGCGAGGTGCCTCTGTAGCCTCTTCTGACAGGACAGGTGACTGGATGCGACAACTCATCTGCTAATCTAGTAGATCACACAACTCCTCCCATCTGATATGACCTGGCACTGTGACTTTAAGCAATCTCCTGTACACTTCATCCATGTCTGTGTACTTAGAAAATGTAGGCTTGATGATGAATATGTGTTTAATCTCATGTTGGATACTAATATCCAACTGCAAGGTGTCCATGAATGCTTTTCCTGTGATGCTTCCCTGTATACCTGTAAACTTAGAATTGTCCTTAGACACTTCAGCCAACCTTTTCTTATAATCAGGGAGCGCCATTAATTTGTCATTAATGACCTTCATACCAGGCAGGCCCTTCCTTTGCAGAGCATCTATCTTGTTGAAAAACTTCTGCACTCCTTGATCCATCACTTGAATTTTCTCCTCAAGCTGAAGCATGAGGCCCCTTTTGGTTAGAACCCTTTTGACTTAGAGTATGGTTTCTTTCCTATCCTCAATCTTCAATTCTTTGAGTTCCTCCCGGGTCTTTGAATTCAGGAACCTTATGATTTCATTCGCTTGGGCTGGCATGTCTCCCAGCTCCATTCTGATTTTCTCCACAGCTTGTTTGCTCCTCTCGAGAAACTCATTTTGTTCAAACATGATTCGAACCATAGGCCAGATTTCATTTATGGACCTGGAAATATCTGTCCACACAATCTCTTTGACCTCAGCCAAAGTCTTTCCTACCATTGTCTGTTTCTGGAGCTGCTGTAACTCTTTCTTGATTTGCTCGTTCACCTGTTTCTCTTTGGATAGACTAGCCTGGAAAGAAGTCTTTAGCTCTTGGAGATTCTCCACTTCTTTCTTAAGCCTGCTGATTTCTGATTCTTGCAGGTTCATTCTCTCCATAGACTTGGCCAGGTATGTTGTTCCCTCTGGTAGTGGTACTGATGCAGCAGATGGAATGGTTGTCACTGTCGTTGTGCTCAATCCTGCAATTGGGATAGCACTCAATGGGATGCCTTCCATTGTCTTTGCTTGCTCTTTCTCTTTCATCAGTCTTTCCATCTCTGCTTCCATCTCGTTTAACTGAGCGTTCTACTCCATGAGTAATTTCAACATCTCATCCTTTTCACCTTCCTTTTCAGCTATCTCCTTTGCCTGTGGGTCTTCCGTTGGAGGGAGCTTTAGATTTTTTCTTAAAGACACGATGTCGGTGTTTTTATTTTTAATCATCTCTTCAGCTGCTTTGACATTAGCAGGGTCATAACCAATCTTGAGGACCAGCCCCTCCAATGTTTTGATTTTGTTTTCCTTTGCGAAAGACGAAAGTTTCTCCAGCTTCAGTTGGGTCTGGGCATTGCTCAAGGCTACCCGAAATTTTGATGCAGAAGCTGTAGCGTGGGCCAAAGTGTGGAAAACCATCTCGCCAGTTTGTTTGTGCAGATCCATCTGATCTGCTGGATGCACGTCTTTAGCCTGAAACTCAAATGTGGCCCTTTTATAATCTGATATAACCTTGGGATCTGTCACTTGCGCTTAGAGGTAAGCCATATGCATCCTACCTTTCTCTGTATAAAACGCTGAAAGAAGCCTGTGTTGAGATGTGGACGAATGCTTCTGGAACTGGGCATAAGTGCTGGTAGTAAGAGTCTGGTTTTTCTTCTTGAT
>SNQJ01S0191753.1:11304-29250 GCA_010110895.2 Picea sitchensis
GTGCACAATATGAAGTTGATGGATAAAATCATGAAAATTCAGTAGATGTTCAGCTGGTACTTCCCACTCTTCTCCTCAAAATTTAGGAAGGCTACTTTCCCATTCATCTCTACTAGGCACTGGATTAGGGAAACCAACTATCTTTGAAAAATCATAGAAAGCATACCTTTGAGCTAAAATCTTGTCCATTTCAAACTAGTGGAATCATCAATAGATGCCTGAACAATGGAGTTTCCATGGTGAAAAATGAGTAGTCAGAACAATGTGTCCAACTTCAGTTCACCATCTAAAACTAGATCCCTTCGTTGTCGTTTTCCCAGGGAAGATATATTCACTTCCGTCCCCAGTAGTGGCACAAAAAAATGTTATCACTCCAAGATTCACCCCCAGACTGCAAATGGAAGTAAGCTTGGTAACATTGAATTTTTTTTGAATGGGTTTAAATAATCAGGAATGAGAAACAAGAGTTCAAAGAAAGGAAAATATAACATAGTTCGCTGTAGATCAGTCTTGGACCACTGGGCAATGGAGTCATAAGTATTCTATGTAATGAAGACATTTAAACTGCCTATCAGACACATGATTTGTTTCATGATGACTAGAAGAATAAGAGAATAACATAAATAAGAATTCTCGCTAAGGAAAGATCCTCCCCGCAAAGAGAATTATATGTGTCTGAATAATAAATAATGAAACATGGGCAAGATAACAACAGATCCTCTATTGCCTCAGGAATCCATAAATCAAAGATGCTACATCTAGACAAGAAGAAAAATAGAATAGAAACATAGAATAAAATATCATAAAACAATTCAAAGGAATCTTTAATAACATAATAGTTTACAACCCATGCCCCTCAAGCTTACAATCTGAAAACTACAGTGCTCTACTCCTAAAACTCTCTCTGGTCATCTCCCCCTCGCCTCTTTCTATATCATTGATATAATGTATTTATAATCAAAACAATAAACAACAACTAGGAGTGTGAGCTAGCCTTCCTATCCTAAGACTCTCTACCTGTCATGTTCCTTATTTTAAAAGGAGACTTAGGTCAGTATGGGCCTGCAGGAAAAACTACCCTCTGTGGTACTTCGGGCTGACAGTTTTCTATCTCCTTGGATAGACCCTCCATGCTTCCATTTAAGGGGGGAGTCGATGGTTCAACCACCATTCCTTCTTTCATTAATTGACTTCTCCTTGGGATCAGGATGAGGCTCATTATTTCAGCAAGGAGAGATCTGGTCTAGTGATAGACTAGTCGTGGTCTACCAATGATCTGCTTCTCCTTGCAACTTTCCTTTGATGGCTTGGATTAACACCTATATTTGCTGCCACGTGATGCTCTTGGATTGGACCCTATTTAAGAACGTGATTGCGGGAGCCATCAAGGGAGGTTTGGATCCACACTGCTTCGACACCCGTAATCCACCACCAACTGCCATGTACCTCTTCCATAATACCATGGTTTCGATTGCAAGACCGATCTAGGATTTTAATGTTCGAGCATGTTCCGTCCACACAATGAAGTGTAGCCATCGATCTTGTTGCAATTTGTGATCTAACCCTGTTATTTTATCACCCCTGATAAATTTTTATACATTTTCCATATTAGAACTCCCCTAGCCATATTTATCGATGGTGCAAATTTCTTAGAGCTCGGAATATTTTGAACGTGGAGCACGAATACCTCCCGAAGCGACTTTCTCCCGGAGTGACCTGGAATTTTCTCGTCACTTCAACACTTTGGAGTTCGAGAGATTTTGAACGCAAAGTGTATATAACTCCCGGAGTTCCAAACTTGCAAAGCAATTAACACATGCTTATCACTAATTAAACCTGGATTAAGCCATTTTTATCTAAATATTTTGGGACTTCGGGGCTCTAGGTTTCGGAGAATTGTTCTTTCTCTGAATGGAAATATGTTGGAGTGACAATGCTGCGAAGTGATGAGGTGGCCTGAAATGAATGCCACATGTCCTCGGCAGATAAGTGCCATGCGTTGAATTGAAAAACATCCGTGGAGTGGAAGGGCCCGTAGCGACATGGAAACGTGACATCACTTTGGGAATTTTGGCTTTGGGTTGGTTGTTAAGCCTTGCACGAATTTTAAACTCCAAATGCACGAGAATTGTTGATATGAACTGTACATGGGATATCCACCATTGAAAACTGAACCTGTCTATTTGCTTATATTTCAAGCCTGAAATGGACTTCTTTGAATGTTGCATTTTGTGCTCATGATAGTTTCTTGTGCAAATAAAGAACTTGGATGGCCTGCAGTGAGCTTCAATCAATGGAAAACAAGATGAACAATAACGAACAAAAATCACAATATGTGTCTATCCTTTGAGAAAAATAGAAAAACTTTGTGCAAGGAGTGAGCCAAGCAGGACACTAAGGAAAAAAAAGTCACAGGAAACTGAATTTATCAACCAGAAGAGGAAAAATTTCTAGGAAGGCATGTGGTAAAGAGAGAGACAGAGTAGGGGTGCAGACTTGGGTCTTAACGCAACTACATGTGACCCTTGACAACTTCATGTGATAATACGCTGTAACCACTATGGGTATATGCTTTAAGATCCTATGGATTGCTTCAGTTCTTTCCAAGTTGGGTTCTCTCGCTATATCCTAATGATTAACTAGATTATTTTCAATGTCCAGGTGGGATTCTCTCTCTATCCCTTCCTGGTCACAAATCTTAAATATTTTATTATGAGTTCTTCTCGCTAAAGTCGACCTATGGAAGAACTTGGTATTTTTTTCTCCTTCCTTTAACCACTGCACTCTGGACTTCTGTCTCCAAAGGATATCCTCTTGTTTACATCTGGTCTCCCACTCCTGACTTAATTGGTTCTCCTCTTTTTTTCTCTCCTTATTATAGCCTTCTTGGATACATTATTCTTGGAGCCGACCAATTTTATCTTCTAGATATTTTTTAGCTTGGTCAATATTCCCGAAGAATTATTTATTCCACTGCTTGAGTTTTTCTTTTATGTATTTTAGCCTTCTTTTCAGTTTAATCATTTTTGTTCCCTGTTCTTGGATGCTCTCTTTCCACCAAATCTTGATTTTCTTCTTGAAATTTGGGTGCTCGATCCAGAAACTTTCAAACTGGAACGATCTATTTTTGGGGGTTACCTGGAAGTTTTCCTCCAATAGAATAGGATAGTGGTCCGAGCCCCCCCAAGGAAGAATGTTTCCTTCCATTATTATACCTTACATGACTATTTATTCCGAGATTAAGAACCTATCTAATCTCAAAGCTATTTGTTGGTGAAGGCTTCTTTTGTTGTTCCAGGTGAACTGACCGTTACTCATTTTGATATCAACTAGCTTTGTTTTTTATATGAAGGCTGAGAAAACCTCTGCATCTCTGTCTAGTCTTCTTATACCTCCTTTCTTTTCATCCAAAGTGGTGATTATATTAAAATCCCCTGCTAAACTCCAGTGATGGTTCTGATTTCGATCCCTTAAGTTTTCTAGGTTTAAAATCATTTGTTTTTATCTTCTAGTAGATGAGGGCCATAAACATTAGTGCACATAACCTTCTCTGGACTCCCTATCACTTGCATGATTACTGACAGATAATGCTTAGTAGCTTCTGTCGAGAGAAGTTCCACCTTTTTTAGTTTCCAAAGGGTGAGTATGCCTCCAACAACATTTTAACTATCTATATCCAAAACATTATAGATATTCCAATTTTCCTTACTTATTTGTACCATGTTTTCTGAGGTACATTTGGTTTCCTGAATAAAACAAATGTCTGGTTTTTCCTCTTTGAGTTTATTTTATATAATTATTCGTTTATTGGGGTTGTTCATGCCTCTTATATTCCAAGTGATAACCTTCATTTTAAACATTTGTGTGTGTGTGGGGGGGGGCGTGTAGGGAACAAATTTTTGATCCACCTTGAGTTAATCAGAAGCACTCCTAGTTCCTACAAGGCCATGTTGTTGGATTTCCTCCCCTTCTTCATCTTTGCTTGCTTTGGAGAGTGTTGTTGTTGACTGTCTCCCACCTTGATGCCAAGGGTCCCTATTTCTCCATGCATTCATTTGATTCCTCTTTCTTTTACTTCCTCCCTCATTAGGAAGAGGTACTGAATGTGATCTAGTTGTTCTGACAGTATCTTATCCATCCCTTGTTTTTTCCACTACTCTAATATATTCTGGAGGTATATCCCTTCCCTTTCGATGATGTCTCTAAGATCGAGATCCTCAATTCCAACCTCACTCGGTGTCATTTAAGATTCTACATCCCCCTCATGAATTGGGGTATTTGGGTCTCAATTACCTTCGCTAGTGGAAACTTTGTCGTTGTCGACGGTTTCCTAAAGATTTTGCTGCTCCATTTTTTTATTGGTCTCCTTCTCTTCTTTCTCTCTTTCCCCTTGTCTGTCTTGCCCCATTTCTTTGTCCTGGGTTTGATTCCCTAGACCTTCAAAGATATTTTTTGTTTCCGGGTGACTATTTGCAGGGGGTCTGTTTTGTCTTTGGTTTACTTTGCCTTTATAATTTGGACGAATAAAGCCTTCCTCATCCTGGTTTTGTTTTGTCTTTCTAGTTAACGAACATTTCCTAAGTAGGTGACCGTGTTCATGACGTATTCTGCATCTAAAAGGAATTTTTTCATAATCTATGATTTGGATCCATTCCTCGTCCCTAAATTCCAGACATATTGCTTTTGGTAGTGCTCCAGAAACATCCATCTTTATACAAAGTCTTGCGAATGAGGTGTACTTCCATTTTAAATTCGCATCCAATGCCTTGACAAATTTTCCCAATTTATTTCCTATTTATTCAAGGGTGGATGAGAGCCAGTAGTACAGTGGTAGGGAGTAAATCTTGAGCCAAACTGGAACACATTTAAAGGTCTCCTTCTCTGGGGAGAAATTCTCCTTCCAGGGTCGCATATATAGTCCAACTGAGGAATGGAAATAAGGACCTCCTTCAAACACCTTGTCTTTGTCTTCTAGATTTATGAATACTACTGTAAAAAAATCCTCTTGATCCTAGCTATAGATCCACCTCTCCGTCTGGTTTCCAATGATGTTTTATCTAGTTGCGCAGGATTTTTTCGGTGGGCCATAACCCCATAAATTTGCAGATCAAGGAATGCGTCTTCATCTGGTCCCTATATTCTTACATCTGCGGGTCTTCTAGAGTCAATTTTTGGATCACTACCATCTTTTTCTTGCATGTATCTCTCACTCTCCCCCCAGTTGGTTTTGAGGGCTCGAGCGTCTTGCCTGAGGTTTCTTTATTCTCCTCCCCTGTTTTGTCTCATTTCTCGTGGTTTTCATCGCTTTGTTGTTCTGACACTAATGCTGAGGTACCTGACAGTGGGGTCTTAAAGCCTACTCGACGTGGGACTTTCCCTATGTCCACCACCACTTGTTTGTAGGAGGGAGTCCCTCTCCCTCCTCCTCTAACTACCATTCTGCACATCGTTGAGCCATACAACCTGCAACAAAGCTCAAACCCTAGACCGCCTTCGCTTGTACCATCCTTTTTCGCTATAGTATCTTAACTAACTTCTTGTTGCAACCACTTTATTATCTAATTTATTTCTTGGTCAACCACTTTTACTATTCAATCTTCTCATCACAACTATTTTACCATAATTACCAAATTCACAACTTCTTGTTGCAACTAATTTATTTTTAATTATTTTCTTAATTCAACAACTATACCCATGATTAACTCCTAGTTACCATCAATTTGAATAGTACACTTCTTCTAGGAGCTTCTAGAAGAATTGACTTCTTTTACATTTTAGGGGCTTCTATATAACTCATGAGGGTTCTCCAACTTCATATGGCCATAACTCTCTAACCGTGAGGATTTATGTGATGTTCCACATATCACTGGAAATGGCATGACATATACTATCTATATAGAATGGTCTTACCTTCATATACACTGATATTCATTACATTATTCCTCAAATAAACTTGGGCTCCTTAACAATACCTCTAGAGCTACCAGAGATACTCAAGGGTTGACATCAATCTATAAGAGTTGACATCAATCTACAATATCACTCTCCAAAGGTTGACATCAATGAAAACCAACAATCTAAACCAACTGTCCATAAATCTAAACCAACTGTCTGACATCCATCACCCTAAACCTTAAACCCTAAATCCATCATTTTATACAACATTATGTTCCTCAAAATTTTATCAGAATTAATATATTTCTGATTTCCTGTGAATTCTTAATATCCTTTTTTTTTATATTCTTGAGTGAATACACTGACTCCGCTATCCAAAAATCCACATGACTAATTATTGTATCCCCCTTTCAAAATATTTGAGCAGGAATACTATTAATGGAATTACAGGGAAGAGAATTTTGTTATCTCAAGCATCCTAGCTTCGATGCTCAACCATCCTCTGATTATCTTCGAATTAGATCTTGACCATTAAAATATTTCACCGTGGGTCTAAGGTCTTTATTTCTTCCCTTCAAACTCCCGTGGTCTCCAAAATACACTCTCGCGTTCTTCCACCCTTAACTTGCTCCAATACTTATAATTTTTTCTTATTTCATTCATGTTATAACTTCCGCCTCCTCCAAAAGGCATTGTGGTGTTCCACCGTATCCATTATACACCTATACTTAGTCATTTTATCTAAGATCCCATTGTGGGTTTTCAGTCATTTTTTTATGCTTCGTCACCTCCACGATATCCTTCATACCCATGAAGTCTTGACACTTAGTCAAATTTCAAAATTTCACCGCGGGTTCAAGTGATCCCATATTTATTTTACTCTTAGAACTATATCCACCCGTTCGCTCGATAAATCCTTAGGACTTAGCCGATTTTCCACTTCTTACCATGGTTTCGTGGATCTGCGGGGATACCATATCTCTTTCCATAACCTCGATTCTCTCTACACTCCATGATAGCTTAACACTTAAACAAATTCCAAGATCTTATCGCGTTTTCATGGGACCGACAGTTGGCCTGCCACATCACCTGCCAACTATCATCCCATCCAATATGTACCTTCCACCATGGTCATACACGTCTTTCTTCTACCACATCAGCTTATAAGTGGCCTTCACATCATGATGACATCATTGTATGGGAAAAATACCCAAATTTTTCCAATTTTTCTTACTTCGAAAATCACCCAAGTTTGAAATTTCTTTCTCGGATTACCATTAAAATTTGGAGATTTTAATTCTTAGTTCATTTCTAGCATTACTCATGAATTCTCCAAGAATTTCCACCGCATAATTGGGGATGTTTTTTGAATTTCTCTTCACTTTTTTTATAGGCGCCATGGCCACTCCATAAACTAAAAAAATTGGCCATATACATGCTCGAATTTTCCCCATTAGAGATTGAAATTGTTTATTTTTAATTTTCGGGATCGATTATTCACATTACCCATGAGATTTCTCACAATTTTACTGCAATAATTTTATCAAACAAGTTGCAGACATACTCTAGAAATTAAGTCTATATGGATTTCCACTTCAACATTCTGCTAACTCATCCCATCCATGTTCAATGTTGAAAAATGGGCTTTGATACCACTTTGTAAACTCATACTTTATACCTTATATCTCATAATTTATACCTTATGAGTCTTAATTATACTTACATCGAATTATGTTCTTGGTCCTGATATAACAATGGAGGACATAAGCATAAATGTACCTAGGATCTACGTAGCTCTGGATAATAAGAAAGCCAAGTTTCAGTCACATATGATTGAAGTGGAAGGTAATATCAACAACCAACCCATTGTCATTTTAATTTATTCAAGAGATAGTCATAGTTATCTAGATCATAAAATGGTGGAAAAATCTCAATTGCCAAGAAACAAGCTTGGTAAACCTTGGTTGGTACAACTAGCTACAAGAGCTAAAAGGAAGATTAATGAGATGGTTAAGGCATGCCCAATAGACATGAATGGATTAAGCACAAGGGAAGATTTGAATATCATACCTTTGGGCTCATATGACTGTCTAATAAGTATGGATTGGTTGGACCAACATCATGTTGTTATAGACTTTTATAATAAGGATTTTATCTTCTTGTATGAATAAGGGAACCTGAGGACAATTCAAGGTATTCCAAGAGAAGTAACCATCAAAGAAGTTTCAGCCTTGCAGCTGAAGAAAAACTTCATGAAAGGATGTCAAGTATTTGCAACACATATGGAGGAGACACCTAAGGATAAAGTACTAAGTATCGAAGAGTATGCAGTCCTAAAAGAGTTTGAATATGTATTTAAAGAAATATCGGGGCTGCCACCCAAGAGAGATATTGATTTATCCATAAAGCTTATGCCTGGAGCAACCCCAATATCCAAGACTCCTTATAGGATGCGTACACTAGAATTGAAGGAGTTGGAAATGCAGTTGGAGGAAATTCTAAATAAGGGGTATATACGCCCAAGTGTGTCACCTTGGGGTGCCCCAGTATTATTTGTGAAGGAAAAGGATGGAACCTTAAGGCTTTGCATTGACGTCAGACAGTTAAACAAGGTAACCGTGAAGAACAAATATCATTTTCCAAGGATATATGATCTCTTTGATCAGTTGAAAGATTCTAAAGTATTCTCTAAGATCGATCTCAAGTTAGGTTATCACCATGTAAGAATTAAGGAAGAAAACATTAGCAAGATTACCTTCAGAACAATGTATGGCCATTATGAGTTCTTAGTGGTGCCATTTGGGTTATCAAATTTATCGACTGTCTTCATGTGTTTAATGAATAACATTTTTAGAGAATACCTGGATAAGTTTGCCATTGTATTTTTGGATGACATATTTATTTACTCAAAATATGAAGAAGAGCACGAGTAACATTTGAGTATGGTGCTACAATTATTGAGATAACATGATCCATTTGCAAGTTGAGAAAGTGCTCTTTCTACCATAGGCAAATACATTACTTAGGGAATATTATTTCAGAGAAAGGGATAATAGTGGACCTAGAGAAGATAAAATCCATTGAAGAGTGGCCAACACCAAGGATTATCTCTGAGGTGAGATAATTCATGGGACTTGTAGGTTACTACAAAATATTTATTGAAGGAGTCTCAAAGATTTCACACCCAATCACTTCCTTGCAAAAGAAGGGTGTGAAGTTTGAATGGACATCAGATTGTGAAAGAAGTTTCCAACACTTGAAGTATTTTTTGACTAGTGATCCAATATTGAGGATTGTTGATCCAAATGAAGATTCAATCATTGTATGCACATATGCATGTAAATAAGTACTTGGTGGAGGTTTTAGTCAGAATGGACATGTTGGTTTCTTAGGAATCAAGAAAATTAAAGGAACATGAAAGACACTATGCTACTCATGATTTGGAATTGGAAGCCATAGTGCATGCCTTGAAGATGTGGAAGCACTACCTCATGGGGGAAATATTTGAGTTGAGGAGAAATGATAGTGGTCTAAAATATTTATTTGGACAACCAACTATAAATTCCATGCAAAGCAAGTGGTGATAATTCCTTAATGAATATGACTTTGATATAAAGAATAAAAAGGGTAAAGAGAACAACGTGGTTGATGCACTCAGCAGGAGAGTGCATGATATGTATGTTACAATCATTAGCATGTACACATCATATTTGAAAGACATAATTTTAGAGGCTACAAAATCAGATCTATAGTACATGCAAATAAAGACAAAATTACAACAAGGTATTTTGCAACAGAAAATTGAGAATTTTGAGTTAAAAGAGGATGGCATTATTTTGTACAGAGACATAATTTATGTGCCAAATTATCAGGAATTGAAAAATATGATATTAAAATAAATGCATAATGTTCCTTATGCTGGACACTCGAGTTACCAAAAGACTATTAAAATTGTCAAGAGCCAATATTTTTTGCTAGGTATGAAAAAATAGGTTGTTGATTTTATTGCCAAGTGTTTGGAATGTCAAAAAGTCAAGGTTGAGCACAGACACCCAACTAGTCTACTACATCCATTATCCATTCCTGACAGGAAATGGGAAGTTGTAACAATGGATTTCATCACCAAGCTTCCCAAAACAACCAAGCATCCTGATTTCATCATGGTGGTGGTGTATAAGCTTACTAAAGCTAGCCACTTTATTCTAGTAAAGCTCACTCACAAGGTAGCCAACATTGTTGATATTTATATGAGATAATTTTCTCAACTACATGGTATACCTAAGACAATTGTGTTTGGTAGAGATCCAAAATTTACCTCAAATTTTTGGAAAGGATTATTCAAAGGATTTGGGACCAATCTGAACTTTAGCACAACCTATCATCCAAAGTCAAATGGGAAAACATAGAGGGTGAATCAAGTGATTGGAGATATGTTGAGGATGTATGTGATGGATAAACCATCCAAATGAGAGGATTATTTGAATTGGTGGAGTTTTATTATAACAATGGGTATCAATAATATCTAAAGATGATCCCATTTGAGGAAATTTATGGTAGAAAATGCAACACAACAGCGAGTTGGGACAACCCAGTAGACAGAGCAGTGGTTGGACCATAATTACTCAGGAAAATGGAAGAGCAGATGGTGAGAATAAAATAGAATTTAAAGGCTTCCCAGGACAGGAAAAAAAGTTATGCTGATAAGGGAAGAACTCATCGAGAATTCAAAGTGGGTGACCATGTTTTTTTAAAATTAAAGGCCAAGAGAAGTTTCATGAAGTTGGGAAATTGTTCAAAACTAGCAGCATGTTATTGTGGTCCGTTTGAAATCCCGGAGACAATTGGTACTATAGAATATATGCTTGACTTACCTGCATCAATGTGTATTCATAATTTATTCCATGTATCATTGCTTAAAAAGTATGTACCTGATGCTAATCATGTCATTGATTGGGATGTTATTCAGGTGGAGCAAGAAGGATACTTCTGAGTTTATCCAATATGCATATTGGATCAGAAGGTCAAGATTCTTTGAAATCGAGCAATAGGATTGGTAAAGTTCCAATGGACCTAGTACGGTCCCGAGGATGCAACTTGGGACCATGGGGATTCTATGTGGACAGAGTATCTGAATCTGTTTGAGGACTTTTGAATTTTTTACTATATATGTGTATCGACTACACTGAGGACAATGCATAAATAAGGGGGAGGGGAATGTAATACCCCTAAGCCGAACCCCATTGTAAATATAAATGTAATTATACATATAGGATGATGAGCCATAATACTTTGGGGCTAGAGTGCATGTATGCTTATTGGGATGGTGAGCTTGAATCTAAAAGGCCAACGAACCTATTTTGGTAAATGCAATCACACTCAGTTTTAATGAAAACACACCATTGTTGCATACCAACCATGTAAAAGAGTATGGGGGGATAAATTATAGTAGAATGAGAAAGGGGGGCTAAGTGTCTGGGGAAAAGGGGCTAAGCTAGGGGGCTCAATACCAAAATAATATTTTATTAATATTCCCATATATATATAAAGTATAAAATATGGATATTTAAATATATCTTAAGTCCTTATGTTGAGGAACATATCACCTTGTGAGGGAATCCATGTGGAACCAATATAATTCCCAACATGACAAGTGTCAAGTTGGGAACATGAAAATGTAATTGGGGAAATATAGTTCCTTTGATCATATTTCCATCATTATTCGCAACTCACTACCTCCATGCTATTGTCATATGTACCTTCATGCTGCTAGTACTGTATGTGTACCTATACCAAGACCTTGGTCAGATTTCGAGCTAGATTGAAGAGGTGGGTTGTCAGGGTTGTAGGACATTGGAAGCGGGTTGTCATGCCCATAGGACATTGAAGAAATGCGTTTTCAGGCCCATAGGACACTGAAGAAGCGGGTTGTCAGGCCCGTGAGCATTCTCTCCAGGTGAGAGAACTGTTGGGAATTGATTTATCAAGGTGCCAAACTGCGACTACAATGGTCTGAGACTTCATGTTCGACCTGTTGTTGAAGCCCCAGAAGGGAAGTGGGGTAGTTGAAAGACTGTTGAGCAGAGAAGGGGTACACTTCCTGGGGTGGGACATGCATGTGGGGAATGAGCGATTGTAGGCTATTAGTTTTAATTGGCACCTGTGTCTGAATTTGTATGTTATTAATGATAATTTATCCTGGCTAGAAACCCTTTACCTAGGTGGAATTTAGCCCCAGGTCGAGGGTGACCCACTACTGAGAGTTTATGAGCAGTCTGGTCTAAGGCTGGGAGGAACGTGGAAGGTCTGGATGCAGTCGATGCTATTTTTACTAAAGATAAGTGTTTACTATGTGTTAATTTATGTGTTATGATTTATTCAATTATTCTTATGGTATTTTTCTGTATATGTTGTATTTGTATATAGATGTTGTTATCTACATTAAAATGAATAATTGCATAAGTATATCAGTTACTTAAATGGTATTAGAGTTCAACTCATAATTATTGTTAATTCTTGTTAAGTTTACTACATCACTGTTGAAGCTATTGGAGGTTGAAATCTATGTGTTGGCTAAGTGTTTGTCTAGTAAATTTATACATGGTATCAGAGCTTGGGATCTGAGGTTCAATGGAAAAATTTTGTCATTTGGATAGAAGTGATTTGTAGGGATTTTTCTTGGAATAAGAAAGGTTCCTTATCAATTGGAAAAGGATGAATTCCACTCTCAGGTATGAGGATAGGTTGGAGGGGATCTACAACTACCTGCAGAGGAAGGCGAGGATTGCAAATGTTCTCAGGGAGAACAAGTTGTGGGATTTTTTAAGTACCATAGTGATATTTCCTTCATCAGATACCATTTCCCTAGACCTCCATGAGGTGAAGGAAGAAACGGCACAATGGATAATACTAGATGGAGTGAGAGATGACATGATTCCACATTTGGATGAGAAACAAATATCTAAGGAGATGTGGGATGCATTGACAAACTTGTACGAGAACAACAATGAGAATAGGAATATGTCCTTGAGGGACAATCTCCACAACAATAGGATGGACAAGGGAGAGAGTGTGACCTCCTATCTCACCTGAATTAGATAGGTGAAGACTGAGTTGGAAGTTATAAGGGAGATTATTCCAGACTCGGAGTTGGTGCACATATCCCTGAAGGGATTCACCAAAGAGTGGGATGTTTTCATGAAGTGTGTGGTGGGGAGAGAGAATATCCCATATTGGAGAAGACTATGGGATGCATTTAATCAGAAGGATATCTGGGAGGGTTATTAGAGTAGATATCAGGATAAGGTAGAGGGTGGTGCAGACGATCAAAATGTTTCTCTTGTGGTAAATAACAAAGACAATAAGAAGGACATGAGCAAAGTGAAATGCTTTGCATGTCACAATATTGACCACTATGTTAGTCAATTTCTGAAAAAGAAGAAGAAGCAAGAGCCAGAGGTATCACCATCATCTGGAGTTGTTGAGTTCACTGAGAAATTATAGAGAGAATTTTATCTGATGACTGGCCTTTGAATCATTGATAGTGCAAAGTTTGGGGACATTGGAGTATGGTTTGTGAACAATGGTTTATCTCGACATATGAAGAGAATGAGGTCTATGTTCCTTATTTTTTTAGAGATAGACTCAGATTGTTATGTAGCTTTTGGGGCTAGCACCATACAAGCAGTGAAAGGGGTTGGGGGCATGTGATTCCATCTGGAGTCAGGATTTTTTCTAGAGTTGAGCGAAGTGTTGTTTGTTCCAAAGATGTCAATAAATTTACTTTCATTTTCAACTTTGGAGGTTGATGGATGTGGGGTTGTGTTCTTCAGTGGATTGGTGTTTCTATATCCAGAGGGATCTACTCCTAACACAACAAGATTTCTTGGTGTCTAGCATGAGAGGTTATACACCTTGTTGGGACAGCCTGTGGTTGGATCTAGTGGATTCTTAGATTCTAAATCTGTAACAGTGTTCAACAGTGAGAAGGTTGATCGAAAGAGTGAGTTGATACTAGGGACTCATGTCTCCTACAATACTCTCAGAGGACTCAACTAGTATGAGATGAGACAATTGGATGCTCAAAGGAGTGAGGAGAATTCTAGAAGCATGCCTTGGATTGATAGGTCTCTAGATCAAATTTCAACACAGGTAGCAGCAGTGGCTTCATGTTCAGGGGGAGCGAAGGCTTCTAGTTCAGAGGGAGCAACTACAACAACAAATGAGATGATGGTGTTGGAGGAAAATTCTAGTGGAGGTTCCAGAAGTATCTCCCTCACTAAGAGGGAGTGTTAGTTTTCATAGCTTAGAGGTACTTCCACATTGGCGGTGCCCGACATGTATAAGTGAAGAGAAAATGTATCTCTTAAGTGAGTTCATAAAGTGGTTTTATAAAGTGATTTTATAAATTCAAGTTGAGCCTTTTAATATTTGATTGGTAAAAGTCACTTTATGAACTTTGGGTTACTTAAGTGATTTAAATGAACTCAATGAAAGATTAAGTCACAATTGTTGTTATCACGAGGGAAAAATCTAATCTTGACTGTCTATCTCTTTGGAGATCTAGGGTTAGGGAATTTACTCATTAATGAATGAATAAAGGCCACATTTGAGGGATATGGGGCACACTTTTCAAGGAGAGGTTAAGAGGGAAAGTGAAGAGTCACATTTTCCAAGAGATTTTGAGTTGAGAGGAACAGAGGAGCAACACAAGGAGGATTGGAATGCTTTCAAAGGAGAATATGAGTGCATGCATCCCAATAAACTCATCATTTATGGAAATAATATCGTACAACATTAAAGTAGGTCATACAGTAAGGATTTAATAGTCATACAATTGTTTACTATGCACATAAATCGAGGTAGGAGATAAGGAACAATTTTTGAGGCATTTTTTGTAGGAATAATTTGCACAGTCCATAATGAAAGTACAACAGATATATGGCACATTTTTCAAGGCATACTTTGGAGCTGGTGTCAACCATACAGTGTTGTACAATAGTGACACATTTTTCAAGACATATTTGGAATTATTTTCGAGGAGGATATCATGCTTGCAGAGTGAGATAAGTATTGTGATTGTTTGCTGAAAAATATTGCTGATGTAAACTCCAAAAATTTCCTGCTAGCTCAATAAAAGGAATCTCTCTTGAACAGGTTTTCCCCTTATGGGTTTTTCCAGGGGCATTTCCCAGAATATCTTGTGTTAAATGTGTGGTGAATATGTTGTCTACTTTTCATTTATTTCCACTGCTAAGTTTCAGATATTAGTTATTTGTATTTCTTCTCATAATTACTGTTAATGCTTGTTAAGTTAATTGCATTACTGTTGAAGTTATTGGAGGTTTAAATCTCTGTGCTGGCTAAGTGTTTGGCTAGTAAATTTCTACAAACAAAGCATGATATATTTAATTTTTTGTTGGTGAATGTCCCTTTGTTAAAAAAGTGCGTGTACTTTCATATTATATACCACGATTGAGGGGTATCTATTTTTCCAAATAATCCTAATACTTGTGCCTAGCCTCTTCCATATAGAGACAATCCATCTGTGGACTATCAAGGTCGTTGGGACATCTACTTGGTTTTATATTTAGTTTCACTCTGTTTGTTGTATTTTTTTCCTTGGTTATATCTCATGGGAAATCCCTAATTACTTCCCCACTTTGTGGATGGTAGACGGGGTAAGGCACTGGTCCTAATGTCTTTGGCAGGCCTAACCCCAAGGGGAACAAGAGATTCAAACCTATGACCTCCTCCATTGGGGATAACTTCACATCTAGCTCAGAACCACTTGAGCTAACCCTTGGGGGTACTCTATTTGTTGTATTGAAAAATAAACATATGTTCAAAGGGTTCTTAACCAAAAAAATGCATTGATTTGATTACTTGACCACACCTTGATTGATAAATGAAGTTATCATAGTTTTTTGGTAAATAAAGACAACAAAAATTATATTACTTTAGCAAGAACTTGAAAAATATACTTGAACATTTGTGATCCTTTACTTTTAGTAGAGGATCCCAAAGAATCAATCTTCCAAAAGAAAAATTTCTTGTCTAATATATCAACATTTTTTTGGGCCACTACTAGAGTAATTACAAGAAAAACAACGTGGATTTCCACTTTGCCTTTGTAAAATATGAACATATATACTAATAAATTGATAAATAATGTTATCATAGTTTTATGGTAAATAAAGATAACATAAATTATATTACTTTGGAAAAAAATTGAAAAAGAGAATCGAACATCGGTGATCCTTTGATTTTAGTACAGGATCCAAGAGAATAAATCCATCCAAAAGACAAAGTGCTAGTCTAGTGTATCAACATTTTGTCACAGAACTACTAGAGAAATTAGAAACAAAACACGATGGATGTCCACTTTGCCTTTGTAAAATATGACCATATATAATAATAAATTGATTACCATTGTTGTGAAAGAGTGTTATGGTTGGAAAGGTAAGATAGAGAGATCAACGTTGTAGTTTTGGTGCATTTGAACTTGAAGTTACAATAACACTATTACGTTAAAAGTGATATGCTCTTGTTCATCTGGGAAATGTGTGGGATCCTTGGGGATCACTACTTGATTGTGGGAAGTTATCCTTGAAAGATAGAAAATTTTGGGGTTTTTAGTACCCCCCTTTGCTAAACATCCTTAGTGTCAACAATCTGAGAGGGCGCCTCCATGTTGTCCTTATGCTATTGTGAACAATTCCAAGTCAACAATTTGACACCGATTTGTTAAACATTAGAGGTCGTGTTGAAGGACACTCATTTTAGTTTATCAATGATATTTTCCATGATAACTTGATGCTCTAATACCATGTATAAAATATTATCATGAAATGGGCCTCCATCACCATAAGAATATTGAGCCATTTACCATGGCCAAAATTGGGGAGATTTAAGGTCATATTGGAACAATAGTGTTATAACATCTATTGACACCATCATGTCCAAAATGATCAAATGGCCACCATATCTATCATTCACTATCATTGTTCACCCTAAAGCCTTCTTAAATTGCATTCTTAACAATCCACATGCTCATTTCCCTCACAAAATGAGCCTGTACACGCCCTTTCTCTTCACAAAAGGTGTGTGTGCCTTAAAAAGTGGATAAAATTTATACAATCCTTGAAAATCATGTGGTCCTATGCAGGGTTTGTGGATCCTACACACTAGTACCCTCCTAAAACCTATTTGCAACTACCTCAACCAACTCATAAGGGTATAAAAAATGTTTATCATTGGAGGAGAGGATAGAACTAACATATTGGTAGAGATACCATATTGGCATTCTCACATCGAAGCAATAAAAGGTGTTTATTTTCTTGAGTTTTTATGACCTTCTACCCTTAGAAAACCCTTTTTTTTTTAGTGATATCTCCTATCCTTGCATTTGAGGCATAAAATTTCCCGGTTTTCCTCAATATCTTTCCCAAAGAAGATTTAAAGTTGAGAAGTAGTCTTGAGTAGCCCAGGATTGGAGGAACTCTGATGACAGATATGAAAGGTGTTACAACAAGACATTCTGTATAACTATATATTTCTATTTTCATCAATAAAAATGAATATCTATCTTCTTTCCCTCTCCCAAATACAAGGATCTTCTTTAGTAGTTGATCTCAATTTGTGTTTGGTTATGGAACTAATGTTCCTAAATAGTTAATTAGAGTTAGTTATTTCACTCTTTCTTTCGTAATTATCTATTGGTTGGAGGAAGGTTGTTGTCTATGTGTGTGTAGGTATTAAATATTGGATTGGATTGAGAACAAGTGAAGTGGGATTAACATGTGGGATTCACCTCCAAGAAACCGCCAAAACAAGGTATGTCAATGCTCTAACCGGAATTTAGTTACAACAAGTAGTTGTCGGTCAAAGACTAATTTTAGAGGAAGAAGTTTGTTTTTTTTAAAACCACTAAATTACAGTTTATCCCTAGCTATTAGAATGATTTTGTTTGCAACATAATTGGTGACTCCACTAGGGAGAACTACTTGAGTTTTACTCATCATGGTTTCCTTTCTTATTTCCTAGTTTCTTTTA
>SNQJ01S0191754.1:0-17945 GCA_010110895.2 Picea sitchensis
TACATACCAGGCCCAATTTCCTGAGTTAAAGTTATACCTTCTCAAGTCTTTACCATTCGATCACCCCATTAAACAAATCGTGACATAAAAACTGATGAGCGTCGGGCTTTGCTCCTGCAAGCAATCCAGGAGTGACTTCCGACACTAACAGGTGCACTCATAGCAAGCACAAGCTACGGTTGGACGATCACAGTTCCGTTATTTTCAATGGAGAGGTAGCACACAAGAGCTTTTTCATGTGCAAGGGATTCTTCTTCAAAGCTATAGGGATCAAGGGCGCATTGTTTCAGTGGATAGAGCAACAAAGGGAGAGGGTGCACTAAGCTTGGGCGCATATCTCCTTGGATCCTTTGGCAAGACTCGAGAGGAGCTTGTTATGTATATAGGTTCCATTATATTTGTTTACTTGTTGTATCCTATGCTTTAGACATCACTTATATACTTCCATTCCAAACTAGTTTCCTTCGGGAGGGGGGGGTGCGTGGGTGTTATCCAGTGTCATTTTGACCAAAAATACCTATATCCAATTTCATGCATGCTTAGATGTGTAGAACAACATTTTAGAGTTGTAAAGATCCAAGGAGTGTTATTTGTTTTGAGTATTATTGCATGTGCTAACCATTGGTATGAAAACACTTGGAAGGGCACCTCAAAAGAACACTTAACCGTAAAAATTATGAGCAGAAAGTTACTTTACTGTTTGCTGTCCTAAATCAGCAGCAAAGGACAGTCTCGAAGATAAAACTTAGAGCCCAACAAGAGGTCAAAGACAAATCTATTGGGAAGCCTCATAGTACCTCAGTTTTCTTCAGCTGAGGGGTTTCTTTTTTGTCAAAATCATAAATTAAAAGTCAAAATCCGGCTTTATTTCTGGCCTGTTACGTGCCCATGCGACATATTTGATTGTTGCGCGATTTTCATGCATGCTTAGATGTGTAGAACAACATTTTAGAGTTGTAAAGATCCAAGGAGTGTTATTTGTTTTGAGTATTATTTCATGTGCTAACATTGCATGAAAACACTTGGAAGGGCACCTCAAAAGAACACTTAACTCAGAAAAATTATGAGCAGAAAGTTACTTTAGTGTTTGCTGTCCTAAATCAGTGAGCAAAGGACACCAAGATAAAACTTAGAGCCCAACAAGAGGTCAAAGACAAATCTATTGGGAAGCCTCATAGTACCCTGCCAAATTTAGGGTTTCTTTTTTGTCAAAATCATAAATTAAAAGTCAAAATCCGGCTTTATTTCTGGCCTGTTACGTGCCCATGCGACATATTTGATTGTTGCGCGATATTATCGCACTATTTTCGTAATTCGCGCAATAATATTGCCGACCTTAGTTTTGTAGTATCGCGATGTTGGTAACACACACACACACACACAATACATATATATATATATATAGAGAGAGAGAGAGAGAGAGAGAGAGAGAGAGAGAGATTCATGTACATCAATGTAAAATGACAAACTATTAGACACCAACAGGTGCCGCTCATAAATATAGCAAAAATGGCACGGCTACCCAATCCACATATCATCAAATCATCCCTACACCGGTGATCTTAAAGGAGCAACTCTCAAACAATGCCAAATCAACTCCAAGCTCACTTTAAATCAACTCTCTTCATCGCAACTTCACAATCTCATCCTCAAAAACGATCATGAGAAATGTGTGAGGCAAATAGAGTGCAGAGGTATTATTATATAACAATAAATTAGGGTTTGGGAGGGGCACTTTTATTTTCTTTGTTTGTTTTTATTTTATTTTTAGGGCATGATCTAATAATAATGTGAGAGAGGATCAATTTCAAGTAAAGCTTAGTGTATTTGGAATCTATCGCTTGGGACACAATTGGCCTAGAGTCGTGTATATGTGCAAATTAGTCGGTTTGGGACAGAGTTGGACTTTGGTCCAATTCATACATTGGTCTAGGCTGCTTTTGTTGTGAAGCATTGTGGACCGACTGCTTCTAGTCCTCCTTCAGGAGTTCTTATAACTATGATCACAATGACTCTCCTCTCTTCTAAGTGCCTTTAACACTGAATTGTACAACCAACTCGTCAAAATGATGTTCTCTAAATGTAGAGGCAGAGAACTTAAACCCTAGAGACAACTTCACATCTAATTCTCCATATTTTAGGAAAACATGATTTGATACCATGTTAGAAAATAAAGAGAAAGGCCTCGTTGATATTATGGTAGTTGCGTGAGGTATTAACCTCTACATGTAACCCTCATGAGACTAGAATATTTCTCGGGAAGTAAGAGAACCCTAAAACGTTGGATAATAAACCCTAGGGAGACAAGTCGACCAAGAGAATATTTTATTATTGAGTTATTATTCAAACAGTGTAAGCTTCCACCCTGCTAGGGTCACTTGGAGGGACTATAAGTAATAGAGGGTGTTAGAGCTCATTTATCACTCACTCACAAACGATAAGACTAGTGGTGCTAGTTTGAGAGAGCTACGCTTGTACCGCCGCGAATCAGCATTTTCGGTTTTGGCTTGACTTTCTCTTGCTATGGTTTGGACTTTCTCGCTAAGGTACTCTAGCTCTAGAGAAAGGCACGCTTACCTTGGTTGGCTATTGGTTCTAGGGTTTGCTTCCAAAATTATTCTTCGCCAAGGTTAAGGTGCTCAGGGTGGCCATTGTGCCTATGGTTAAGTGAAAATATTGCCATATTGTTCATAGTGAAACGGTGAGCACACCTATTTTTCTAACAGTTATGGGCCTACACTATCTTCTATCAATCTAACTACCGGAAGATAGATTGGGAGGATTTGCTCACATAATCAGAAGGTACTGTGTTTTATCGCGAACAAAACCCGTGAACTTTGTTAAGGCACCTTAAGTGAAGAGTTTGACCCCACTCTTGATAGCCAAGCACCTCTCGTACTGAGCAAGCCAAGACATCAAGTTTGAGTTTTGGTCAAAAGTCAAAGGTTGGGCAAGTCAAAGAAGTCATGACTTACTCTATGAAGTCAGAAAACAAGTTAGAAGGGCTTCTAACTTCGTGAGCATGGAAGACAAGGATTGACCTCATCCTTGCCAAGAACAAAGTGTTGGATATCGTGAAAGGCAAGCTCATGGAACCACAGTTTGAAGAAACAAAAGAAAAGGAACCTCGTAACGCTATGCAGTTATGGAGAATTTTAAGGAAAATGACATCAATGCTATGATTATCATAGTGACTCAGAAAGACCACTTGATACCCTACATCTCTCATCTTGAGTCATCTAAGAAGATGTATGATGCCCTAACTAAACTCTTTCTCAGCCATAAACATTGGACAAGTAATGAGTCCGAAAAATGAGCCTGCGGACATGAAAATGAATGATGATGATAACATAACATCATACTTTAAGAGAATCTCAAGCTAAGAGATCAACTACAAGCTATTGGAAGACCATTTCGTAGTGCTGAACTAGTAAATATAGTACTCAATGGTCTTCCACATGATGCATTTGCCGCAGTAGCATGAAAACAAGAAAGGAGCATCCCACATTTGAAGAACTTTGGACTTGCTGCGTAATAAGAAGAATCAAGGATTAATGCAAAAGAGAAATCCCAAAAGAAATAAGCATAATGAAGCCTTCACAACAAATTCAAGAATTTCAAGAATAAGAGGAAGTTTGTCCTAAGAAAGAAACCGAATCAAGGAAAGGATATGTCAAAATACAATGCTTCAACTGCCTAAAAGTATGGTCACCACAGTAGAACCACTACTCGAAGTTAAATAAAAGGAAGGAAACAAATGAAATAACAGTTGCCGAAGAAAGGGAACCGACAAAGAAAGTTGCTGTGATAAAACATACTTCTTCTTCTAGTAACAATATTCTTATGCTAACATAGTTCTTGTACATACCATGTTTACATAGTTCCCATACATATCATGCATATCTATTTCTTAGAAGAAAAGATGGTCAAGGAAACAATACCTATGAAAGAATAACAAGATAAGGATTGCCATTACGATGACTACAAGAAGATGAAGTATACGCTATAATTTCCTAAGGAATCAGCTATTATATAAGTAACAACTCCCAAATGCTTCTAAATCAGAATCAAACTTGGAAGAGACCCGTGAAGGAGTAAATACATAAAGAAGTCAAGAATCAAGAGGAAATTAGAATAAGACTTTGTGACACTTTAAGTGTATGCGTCATGCGTAATTCAAAGCATTGACTCTTAGATTGAGGGAGTTGATTACATAATTCCAAATGAAGAGCATGCATTCATGCATGAATGCATGAATCCAATATTAGGAGGAGCTAATCCTAAATGATATGATCCATTGAAGAAAAACCCGTAAATACTATGAAGTATCTATCAATGTTATTCATTGGAAGTAACAACCATGATAAGCAACACGTATTTAGTTTGACTCTAGAAGAAGTCTTCAAAAGTCTTAAAGTATCCTTTATTGTCCATCTACATCTATGTTCCTATGATGAAAGCGAAGAAGTTGGAATCTTCAGATGAAGGGCATGGAATTCCATAAGACTCCATGGACCCAAAAGCCAAAGAGGAACATGAGGAAGAACATGAAGATTCCAAGAAAAAAAAGAAAAGCAAACAACCATTATATCGAAAATGACAAGACTACCAAATTGGTTTGAACCCACTAGAAGCAATCAACCATAATAAATGGAAGTTGTGATGAAGAACAATGTATGTAAGAAAATGTGAAAAAGACTTCCATTAATGGAAGCATTGCGAGATTCATAACCAGAGGTTCTTCCATAAGGAGGGAGAAGACTATGACTCCACACTGTTCCAGAAACCGAGCATACCTCTTGCAAGATCCATGGATTGAAATTTACATTAGTTGGATGTAAAAGACTTTTCTTCCCAATAAAGCAAATTGAGAAAAAAGCTTATACCAGAAAGCAGACCCATGTATGAAAATGGAAGAAGCACCTTGTATGGTTTCAAACAACTTGATGCAAAGCATCTCAAATACAGCAAAAGCGTGATGAAAACTTTGGCGACGTAGAAAGTGTATCATATAATGGTTACCTCAAGTCCAAGATGATGGATTGCACCCATGGCTAACTCCCATGATAAATTATCTGAAGATGTTGAAGAAACTCTAATCCAAAGAGACTCGTCAGATTGACACCGATCGCCTGCTAATGTGTTTGGAGAATACTCACCGATATTTGTTTTATGGGACGCGAAATTATAACAAATATACATCCGCATGAGTTTATCTATCCGACAAGGACTACGATGACGTAAGGAGTGCTACTCTGGATATGTTTCAAATTTGCCTTTAAGCACAATGTCATGAGCTAAATAAGAAACAAAAGTCCGCTGTAATAGACACTGCAAAAGAGAGTATATTGCAGCTTGTGATGCTTTTACAAAAGCAATAAGTTGATTTCCTCGGACTCGTCTGGATCATGTGTTGATCTCGACCATGATATATTGTAATGATCAGAGCTATGTGAAGCTTCAGAGAAACCGATGTTCCATGACAAACCAAAGTATTACTGAGATCAAGCATTATATTCTCTCCTCGAAGGGAAATCTTTAAGAGAAGTGGTTCTCCAAGATATCTCCATATATGAGCAGATATCGACATTTTGGTAAAAGCTTCTATCCAAGATAAAAAAGTTTACGCACTTAAGAGACAAGTTGGGGTTTTCTTGTGGAGACGTACTTTCCTTATTGAAAAGGGAAGCGATTGCCCCTGTGCTGGAAGTGAGCACCGAGAGCAAAGCACATTTATGGACAATCATTTCAGCCTCGAAAATGGTCCAAGATGGGCGCCTCTTTCCATCTCTGAAAGTGGTTTGAGATTGACTTTACGTGCATTTTCCATTGCAAAAAATGGTGCAGACGGACAATCATTTTTGTAATAAAAATGACCGACATTGTTGATGTAACATAGAGAATGATTCCCTCAGGCCACAATGTGGGGAATGGTCTAGGATAGTCATTCTTCTTGGTAGTCACTCCGAGTAGTGATCAAGTAGAATGGTCTCAGTTCCCACGGGAAGTCATTCTTCTCGACGCTCACGCCAGAGCAAGCCAAAGAATGGTTCGCTTTGGAGGTTGCGGTGACGCTTCATTCCTAGGGCAAACCACCATTCTCTCCAAGCCAGACCGTGATTAGTGCTCTGAGGAATGGCCTAGTTAGGAATGGTCCAGTTCAACAATCGCATGCATATCTCAATAGGGTTAATCACCTATCCAGGTTGCGCTATATTTAGTGCCGGAGGAATGGCCTGTTAGGTGAATGGTCCTTTTGCTCAAATCGTGGATAGTTATTCTTTCTATGCTGAAAAGTAATAACCGTGAGAGCCCATGGCCGATGCTTTGCTTTTTGAGGGAAGATGCTCTTCGAGATCTCGCCGTGTGAGTGGAATAATGGCCCGATGACTCAATTCTATATATCATGATATTTTTTATACAAAGTTGATATATGATGATATGATTGCTGTGGAGACCGTATGTCTCTAGAAAATATTTGTATTCTACTACAATGGTGGATGTGATCCACTGGTTGTGACTATGTGTTACTGATTAAGTATTTGTGTGCTAATTTGTGTGGTTTTGTACCACTAGATTGTAGTTATTTATTACCATGGATAGACACAATTGTGTTCTATTGGATGTCATTGTTCTAATTTCCATAGAGATCATCACTAGTGTTGGAGATGATTGCCGACTAGATGGATAGTCAGTGTATTGATGAAGGACATTATCCCCAGTGGAAATGGTTCAGACAATCATTCTTTAGACGATGTCCGTGATTGGAAGCAATGATTCTTGTATCACTGCGGAGTGAGTGGGATCATTCAACGCCATGCTCGACACTAAAATGGAGTATATTTTGAGATGGCTAATGCTATCAGATGATACTAATAATGATGATGGTGCTCATGATTTTGATCATGAGAGGCCTCAGGCCAAGACATGGAACGGTTTGTTTGTTTCAACACCATTGCCTTTAATAATTCCCTCAGCTAGGAGGGAGGTTGATATCATGGTAGCTGGCGTGGAGGTATTAACCTCTACATGTAACCCTGACGAGACTATAATATCTCTGAAGCAAGAGAAAGTGAAACCCTAAAACATTGGATAATAACCTTAGGAGATAAGTTGGCTCAAGATAATATTTTATTATTGAGTTATTAGCCTCCTCGAAGCAGAAGTCGCCCCTGTTAGGTCACTCTGGAGGACTTATAAATAAGAGGGCTGAGCCCTACTTTTGTCACTCTCATTCAGACACCGCATAAGACCGGCAGTAAGTTTGAGGAGCTGCAGCGTTGCAGCTGCTGCAACTGGCATTTCAGCCTTGGCTTCTTGGACTTTCTCTTTGCTTATGGTTTGGACTTTCATTCAAGTAACAATGCCATTCTATAGAGTAGCACGCCACTCTACCTTGGTTGGCTATCAGTTCTAGGGTTTGCTTCCAGAATTATTCTCCTTTTCATAAAGTGTCAGTGGCCTTTGTGCCTATGGTTGTTTCAAATACTGTTATACACATTGTCTATGGTGAAATGAGCACACCTATTTTCTAACAGGATCAATAATAATTGCTTGGCTCCTATGAGCATGCACCATTGACATAAGCAAATCAAGAGAAGAAAATACAAGAGACAAAAGCACCAGGATTTATAGTGGTAAAAACTGGTAAAAACCTAAAATGTGTAGGGGAAACATCCACTGTTAAATATTAATCGCCTCATTAATCTCCGAACCAATGTTATCAGAACCCAAACCAGAGCCAAAATCAGTTGAGGGTCAAACTGGCTTTGGCTCAGAATTTGTCAAAAAACCGGGTTGAATAACCTACCCAATGAGGGTTGAAAGAGGGCTGGTTCGGATCGGAACTGATTGGTTCAGAACAAAACCAGTGAAATAACCCAGTTCAGAAACTGGTTTGGACCTTGCAGAGGTTGGACCAGTCTCGACCGATTGCTTCATCAATATCCAAACCAATGGTATCAGAATGGGGACTGGAACTAAAATCGGTTGACGGTTAGACTAGGATTGGACTGGAACCTGCCCAATTTGGGTTGAAAGAGAGTTGGTCCAGATCAGAAATAGTCCGAACCAACTGGTTCAAGTTGGAACCAGCAAAACAGTAACTGGTTCAGACCTGCAAAGGGCAGACCCTCCAGACTGGTCGATTCCGATAACATTGCTCTAAACCATGTTACAATAAGCTTCCAGGACTCCTCAAGCATAGAGCTTTAGGACACAATTGATCTCATTGATTGTCCACATCAGTGAATGAATAAAAACTTCAAGACCCCATCAATATATAAGCCTCAATAGTGAGAGGACCAGTTCACATAATGAATGTGGGACAAATAAAAAGTCACTGATCAAGTAACTTGGCCACCTATATCAAAGAATGACTAGCTAGTCTATTTTAAGTAACAAGAGTCACATAGGATTCTCCATAATGCCCACAAGATGGGGATTAATGGACCCCAACAAATCAAATGATGCCCCATTACATGTACACTAGGGGAATGAATACACATACATAAGATGCCATTACATTAACAGTAATGACCATGCCGCATTCCACTTAAGTGAAAAAGAGCAACAGAGTCAACATTCCCCAACAGAGCGGATTTCCCAAAATTATTCCTGTACAAAATATGTTGCCAAGTAGTCCATACAAGCTCTCCACATTCTTTAGCACACTTACGGCTCCAGAAAATGTGATGGATGATTTCTATCCCAATGCGATGTGCCTGCACATTTATCCATAATTGCTAATTCACTACAACAAAACATAATTGATGATCATTAAACATTAACAAAATAATAGTGCTTGCATAATAATACATTGTATTCGTTTACAAGATCATATGTATCAGTGCATTAGGAAACAATTATATTAATTATGGCCCAAGCCTTGTAATATTACAATATTCATATATCCAGAGCCCATTTTCCTTCCTTTCGATAGTCCTGAGAAAACTATTCATTTCCTAACAAGTATCAGGAACTCAAGTTGCAGAAAAACAAATGATGTCTTAATTGCCATAAATTAAATGGTTATTTATAACGTAACGCCATCATCTACCCGATAGTGAAGGTAAGGTCTCTTTATCTGAAAAGAACTCAGTTAAAAACCTTTATATGCATGACTTGTCTTTTCTAATTTCTTCCTCTGCATAAGCTTGCATTGTGGAGTTTTCAACATCTATTGGGAAAATCATTGTTTTAATGCTGTCATGGAACTTATGCTCTTTATTCCCCAAGGCAACTATAGGAAGTTTATTTTGTCGTATGTTATGTTTTCTACACCGTCTGATCTAATTTGTATTAAGAGACATGTTAGAGTTTTTCGCTGGAAGAAATAACAATTGGGTGTCTTGCAGGTTCGAGAGGCGCAGCTATCACAATACAACTATATTTTAGTTGTTGGTGAAGAGGAAGCAAACACTGGACAGGTTTTTTTCCCCTTAATTTACTTGAAAATTAAACTAGATTGGCATAAAATCAAATATTTTGTCCCTATAATTTAGTATTCGGTTCTGGAATCATTTGTGAGCAGTGAGCCACAGTATAAGTTATTTTTCCAAGCTAGTGTCTTTTCTCTGTATCATTACAGCAATGAAATGAAGGCAAGTTGCCTACTTTTGAATCATTTACAGATTAATCTAATCCATTTATTTTTTATGGTAAAAAGTGAAAGAGTCCTATGCTCTTAAAATGTTTTTTTTTAAATTTGGCCATTTGCTCCTGCTCAGAAAAGGAAATGTGGGAAATAATTTTTAATTTACAGAACTGAAAGAATAGAACAAAATGTGGATCAAGTTTGTTGGGTTCCGCTTCTTCTACTCATGAACAAGAAATTTGTATTTTCACTTTTGCAAGGACTTACTAGTGCACTTTCAAGATTCCTACAGTTTTATATGTTCTGCTGGAACTTGTATATCCTGAGATATGGTGTTGCCCAATATCAACTGTTGTGTCATGTTGCATGTTTTCTTGTTAATATGTGATGTGCTTGGTTGCAGGTAAGTGTTCGCATCCGAGATAAATCAGCACACGAAGTAAGGAGCATGGATGAACTTCTTAAATTGTTTAGAGAGGAGATTGAAGCATTTCATTAGCTTTAAGGCAGGCTAAGCTGCTTAGAAAATTATAATTTTGCAGAACAAAAATTCTCGCTGGTCTTCATTTCTCAACTGTTTTTGTTACCCTTAATTGGAAAGAACATTATTCTAGTTCATATTTGGAAGTCGAGATATGCATAATGCAGTACAAAAAACTGTGTTCTCTGCTCAGGAAATGTACATCAAGGTTCAGGATTTGAACTGAACCAAGTCAATGTTCATATTGATCAAATTTTGTGTATTGATGAGTAAAGTGGCAAGAGAAATATAATAATTATTTTTGGGATATTTTTTCCATGAATTGGCTAATAAGGGAAGCCATTCTTGTTTATACTTGCTCCTCCCATTCGATCTTTTTTCCTGCTGAAAACCCCAAAATCATTGATTTTCAAATTCGGCTGTATGTAATATGAAACATAAAAATGTAAGCTTTCTAACAACAGTATTCTTGATTTTTCAAATGGAGCACAAGAATTTGCTGTCACTGGAAGATTTTTTGGAGTTTAAATCAACCAGCATTACAAATCTGGGCCTTGGAAAATCTTCGGAAGCGAAATTTTTAAAATTTATATATGAAAAGTTTTTGCAACTCAAAACCAATGATCATATTGACATCCATCTCAGGCCTAAATCCGTCAGAGAATTCCTAATGAAAAATAGCATGGTTAAAACTAAATGTTGAATCCAAAAAATGCTAGTGCTGGCTGTAAATTTGTCCCTAATCTTGATGGAAAATTTGCTTCACCTTATTGTCTTTATGGGTAAGTTTTCATGTTTTCCTTGAAAAACAATTCCCATATATTTTCTACCTTTATTGAGACCATCAATATTTAAGACTTTTAAGAGTCAATTAATGAAGGTGTGTTTAATATCACCATTTTCTGTTTAAATGGGAAAATGGAAATTATGTCAATTGGGTCTAGTTTAGGCAGTTGAGAGGAGTGTTATCCTCTCTGTTCAAGATCAATTTTTGCAAGTGATGCATTGAGCTGTTATTGTATTCTTGTATTGGCTTGAAGAATCCAGTTCATCTTGGATACCATCTTAATAAAGAGGGAAAGTACCTGGTGGGATTTTTCATTTCACTGGAAAAAATGGGGAAAGAACATCTTTAAGACCATAAGAAAGCAATATAAGTAATGAATGTCTCAAGAATAATGGATCTTTATGGCATGCTTAATATCGGCAATGGCTGGGACGAAAACTTTGGTCGAGAGGTCTGCTAGGGTTTCCATGTCGACAGAGATCTAGATCTGCATTTTCCTGAAGCGCATTTCCAAATCCAACCGAGATGATCAAGGGGAACAGAGTTTGAAAGTCCCGTATGGATTTGGGGGGAGTTGTAAACCTCCTCATACAACAATGTGGTAGCGAACGAGGCACCAGGAGCCAGGAGTATGTGGCCCTCCTTTGAGTCGCCACCTCATCTCCGGGAGCAGATCATGCAGGATGAGCAACAATCTAGCAAAGCTATGGAGGTGGAAGCAGTTATGTCCCATCCAAAGGAAACTCAAACATGGGAACCGGGGAAATGTATTCCACAAATGACTAATGCACAAAGGTATGTGATCAAATCGGCAAGGGTGGGAGAGAACACCCAATTTATGAAAGATCATGCATTGATAGGAAATGTTTTGGGACTGTCGCCTTCTGAACGAGATATCACGTGCTGGATAAAAACATGGTGGAACCCCAAGGGTGACTACGAACTCCAACTAAGTTCGAAGCGATTCTTCACGATTATCTTCTTCAATCTTGAAGACAAAGATCAAATCTTCGAAAATGGCTCATATTTCTTCAACCCCACAGGATTGTATCTCAGATTTTGGATGATCTTTTCATCTCTGAAAAGATAGATTTTCTTTTGTGCCAGCCTAAATTCTCATTTCTAAGTACTCCCTTCCCTCGAGTTTTGGCTGAAGAAATCCATGGGTATAGGAAACACCTCATGCATATGTGAAATCCTCATAAGCAACAAAATAGAGGAGATATACTTCATATGTCCAGATCTATATGTATATGGATGTCTTCGGCTTTTAATGATCCTTAACCTTAGAATATCAAGATGAGGACTGATTCATACCATTGAGTGGACTTTATGGCTATGTATCTCTCGAAAGGGACTTTATGCATTGATAAAACATGGTGGAACCTCAAGGGAGACTACTTAACCCGCTTCTGTTCTAAGCTTATCTCCATGATTATCTTCTTCAATCTTAAAGACAAAGATCGAATCTTTGAAAATGGCTCGTATTTCTTCAACCCCGCAGGATTGTATCTCAGATTCTGGATAGATTGTTTCATCTCGGAAAAGGTAGATTTTTCTTTTGTGCCAGTCTAAATTCGCCTCTACTCCCTTCCTCATGAATTTTGGCTCGAAGAAATTCTAATGGTTATAGGAAACACCTCGCAAATATGTTAAATCCTAAGCAAATAAAAGAGGAGATATAATTTCCATACATGCCCTGATCTCAGATGTATATGGATGTTCAAGCCGTCAGATCCCTAACCCGAATATCAAGATGAGGACTGGATCCATACCATTTATTATGAGCATATACCCTTTCGCTACATGAAGTGTCATGAGCGACACTTTATTCTCGAGATTGTTCTTAAATGCTCTTACACGACAAGGGGCTAAAGAAAAGCTGAAAGATGGCTTCACCCATGTCTCAAGGTGTAAGAAGAAAATCCCCAAGAAACCTAGACGGGGAACAAGTAAGAAGATCCCCACAGGCAACTCCTTTGATGCGTTAAGCCGCCATCGAATCAGAGGAAGTGGAAAATCCTCATAAGAAAGACAACCAATGCAATGACAAAAGAAAGGCAAAATAATCTCCAGGCGAATTTTAGAGCAAACTATGTTACCTAAATCCCCCACTCAGATAGATGCAGACATTGGTTTAGAGGGAGGAGATATAGAAATGAATGTGGATGAAAGATCTGTTATCGCCGCTTGTAGTTTAGGTCAAGTAGTCGAAGGATAAGGTCAATCCATAAACAGGATTTACCACCTTAATGTCACTAATAATGGGGTCCTTCTATTTAGGGTTGTATGCCCAAGGGAGATGTCCTCGGTAATTGTTTGAAAGAAAAGGCTCAAGGTTTGTTAGTTTTCTCATTCACGTATTATCGCTAAGAAGATAGTCAAATGAAGAATAACCACAGAAAGGCACCCGCCACAGACAAGACAACAATGAAACTAATACATGCAATAATGGTTATACCTCATAGATCAATGACTATCTTAGTTTTAATATACATGAGCATAAACAAATGTAATCATTGATCAACAAGTTTTGTAATAATGACAATGGCATATAATTTTACTTTGTCAATAAACACTGGACAATATAGCATCTAATGAAAATAATCAATTCTTGAATCATCAATTAAATATCATTAATTGCTCATATACAAGAAGTCGTTGTGTCATGTATGTTAGAGATGACGTCAGCGCCTTCTAGGGTTAGTATGATAGACAAGAAGGTCAACGCTTTGCAATTTAACAAATGAAAATCACCAATACATCAATGTATATCATTGGATGACCAAGCCACATTATTTTCCATCAACTAAGAGCTTAATAAAGGCATGACGCCATCATCAATCTAGGGTTAGTATACGCTAGTGCTGGGCTTAGGGTTTCCAAATTCGAGTTTTGAAAGATTGTTTTCGCACAACAAGCTCAACGCTCCGAGAAAACCAATGCCTTTGGGTATTATGGAGTCAAAAAGTAAGGGCAAGATTTCGTGAGGATCAAAATCTAAAGACTAGAGAGTTAGGTACTATGGTGTTGCAATGGCAAGGACACCAAATCAAAAACCCTAAGGGAATGAGACTCATTCCTAAGTTGCTTAAGCAAGGCCCTCATGTCTCTTCCTCTTTCTTTTTAAATATCTTTGATGTTCCGCTACCTTTTAAAGTACAAGTCTAATGGAAAAGAGTGTTGCAAGAGCAAGGCTCTTCAAACCCTAAAAAGTCAAAACCCTAGGTGTAGAATCAACTAGGCTCTAGAGTTGTTATCCCCGACATCTAGGGATAACCAGGAGATCATGTCCGGAGGCCCACATGGTCCCAAACACGAAGCAACCGAGAGCAGTGATCGACCCAGCATGGCTCGAGGGGCTCCATTCCTTCTTCTTCTCTACGACTTGTCTGTCGCCATCAACTCACCATCTACTGCACTTTTGCATCGTAAAAGCACTCTTTTGCTCCCCGGTGTAATTGGTCCAAGCAACATGGTATGCCATTCATCATTACGACCTTCTCTTATATATGTATTGTGTTCCTTTTCATTTCACGACCGGCTGGGATCTTTATTAATTTCAATCCACTTTGACCTCATCATGGTACTGATGGGGTGACTTAGCAAGCTTTATTCATGGGTCTTGGTTAGCCACCGCGATTTGCGTATTATCGTTCGTTCCCACCATTTTATCATTTACATCTTATATCCCGCACATCTATCCCATTCTCCTAGTCTGGCCGTTAGGATGAACTTTGAGGGTTATATTTTGTCTTGTGGGAAGAATGGTCTAAAGGCCCAAGGGGTAAAAGTAACTGATAAAAGATAAAAGCCATGCGAAATAAAACCTTGAGATGCTCAGGATCCCCTCGGTAAGGAAATAAAAGCCTCGATAAGAAACTAGCGGGACCCTAAGAAAAAATAATAAACAAAGACCTAACCAAGAGGGATGAGGTCTCATCACGAAATGACCCATTATGTTCATGTAGTATCCAAGAGGTATGACATTATCATCTCGGTCACCATCAGCAAAGACTCGCTGCATATTAAGGGAAAGGGGGTCTCATCACGAAATTTTATCATCTCGTGGAAGATACCGGTAACATCATGCCTCTCGGGTCACCAAGCCAAAGCAAAGGTCCTCCGGGTCGACCAAGTAAAAGAGAGAAAAGCAATAAATAAAAAGATAAAGGCAATAAAAGGGCTTTGGAAAAAATGCATCCATGATGGGTACAACATGCCTTCTACAAAGGCACCCACGACAACACCAGCCCTAGGTCTACCGCGGATCGATATCCCTAAACCATATCACACCATAAAACATGGCTTGAATGATCTTCTCAGAAACTTTCTTTATCTCATGAGTATTGTACCAATAAGTTATTCCGCTTCTTCGCCTTGTATATAGACTGCAGTAATGTCTTTGAGCTCTTTAGATGATATGTTAGGGACTACGTATTTGATAACTTTTAATGATGAAATATGACGGTATTGCTATGATCCCCGAGGACCCATGAGCCCATGGAGGGCATAACATTTGATGTGCGCGAATTACACCACTTTGCGTACCTGGATCTAGACACATGGGGATATGATTAGTTCGACCTCCATGGGGTCGGTTATTCCATCGATGGTTGTTGGGATGGGCGGCAGGCGTAACAACGCCGCGGACGAGCCATCGTATTTACAGTAGAATCGTATGGACGCTCCATCAGCATTAATCTTCGCAGCCCGACCTAGGAGATCACCCACCGCAGACATGGTTTTATCGCTTTCGATGGACGCACGCCACCGAGGAAGTTAACGCTTCGGAGCGCAGGTGGCGCTTGCGCGAGCTCCCGCGAGGGGCCACCGTTTTGCTCTTGATGTTGATCCCGCCTCAAAAGGGCTAACGCTCTCGAGGGCCCCGACGCCTCCTTTACCATAATTACAATATTTTTAGCATTTACCGTGACAAACAATGTATTGTTAGTCATCCTCGTTTACCGCTTTTAATGACTCATTTTTGTAATTGAAGGTCATAAGATTGGTATAAATAGGACGCTGGACCTCATTTTAAAAATAACACAACTCACTCTCTTGTGAGAAGATCATTTTAAGTCTTTTGTCTTTGTATTTGGATCTTAGAGTTGAGGCTTACTCAGGGAGAATCATTCTCGCATGTTTTTGGTGTTTTTATCATTGGAAGGCTTTACAACTAGGGTTTGATAAGCTCTTCATTGATTTGTAAGTGTATTTCTATGCAAAACTTCTTAATTGAACGGTCAGAGCATAAATCTCACTTTTATGGTACTAAGTATTATTTTGCTTAATCATTGAAACCCTAGTAGCTAGCAATAATAAAGTAGGTCCTCGGCTCATGTCCCCATGGATAAGACTTGTTTAGCCATCGATTAAGGAGAATATAGCCTAGTCGCTACACTAGTTCCCCTTTTCCGAAAGTTAGTTTCAAACATAAATTGTGTTAAGGAAGCACGCCCCAGGCCTAATTGAGCTTACAGCACCTAGGGTTTTGACCTTTAGGGTTTGAAAGGCCTCTTCGTCTTTGCAACACTTTCTCTAGATTTATGTTTTTGAGCTAGCTGTTTTGCCAAGGGATTTTAAGGAAAGAGGAGGAGCATGAGGTCTTGCTTAAGCAACACCGGAATGAGCCTCCTCCCCTTAGGGTTTTGACTTTGTGGCCCTGCCATTGCATCACTAGAAAGCCTAATCCTCTTGTCCGTAAATTTAGATTCTCCCGAGACTTTAGCCTTGCTCCTTGACTCCATTATACCCTAAGGCACTAGTCTAATTATCCAACGTTGAGTCTATTGTGTTAAAAACGACCTTTTCAAACTTCTTAAATTTGAAACCCTAACTAACCCTAGCATTTTACTAACCCTAATTTGATGTTGATGTCATGCCTGGTTTAAGCTCTTGGCTGGTATAGAAAGTTGTGGCTAGGTCATCAAAAGATAGACTTTGATGTGTAGATAAATTTCCTTGGCCTATTTTGCAAAGCGTCCACCTCATTGTCTAGCAAACTAACCTAGAAGAAAGTTGACGTCACCCTCTATCAAGTATAGTGACGCAACAAATCTATTGTATGTGAGCATTAAATGATATCTAAAGCATTGTGTTAATTTAAAGGTTGTTTATCTACATTGATGCTATATCATTTCCAGTGTTATTGAGAAGTAATATTATAAGACAGTTATTTTTTGCAATCATTGACTTCATCAATAATTACTGCTATATGTGCTCATATATAATAAAGATAGTCATTAATTTATGAAGTATTGACCACTGTTGCACATGTTAGCTTTATTGTTGCCTTGTCTCGCAAACAGGTGCCTATCTTGTGGTTTATCTTCTCTTTGACTATCTTCTTGGCGATAACCTGTGAAAGGAAAACCTACTTTAATCTCTTGACCCTTTTCCTTTCAACACCCCATATTACCTAGGGACGTCTCCCTTGGGATTAGCCACCCTAAATAAAAAGAGCCCCCCATCGAGGTGACAGTGGGTGGGGAAGCTCCTGTTACGCCAGCTTGACCTTTACTTTTAAGCTACCTGACCTGACTGCAAACTGAGCGATAACATTTTGGCGTCGTTACCGTGGAACACTGAGTCAATCTTCCTCAACGACAAACCTTTGGTAAGCCTTGCCTCAGAAATCTTTTCTTACAAGCTTATCTGACGACTCCACTACAACTTTTCCCCCTATTCTTTGGTAGTTTCAAGGAAACTATCTGGTGACTCCACAAACCAAAAAAGAGGTTCAATAACCCTCCTCTAGCTTTCAAAAGGAAGCCTCATGCTAATTCCCTTGTTCTCAAGTCACTTTTTGGAAAGAGACTTCCTTTAAACATGTCTACTTCTCAAACCGGTACTACAAACCCAGTCAACAGTCAGAGGCAATGGTCATCTACTTTGTTCAAGCCTTTAGACATGTCAGCTATACCTGGTTACCCTAGGCAAATGCCACCTAAATATGAGAAGTGGTTGCCTAAGTTCACCGACACTGATGCTACTAGTGCCGAAGAGCACATGAGTAGTTTCTGGGCATTTTTTCAACTTCACCCCATTAGTGATGATGTTGAAGACTTGGTCATGAAGCT
>SNQJ01S0191755.1:0-16421 GCA_010110895.2 Picea sitchensis
TGAGTGTATGTATTTTCAAAAATATTGAAATGTTGAAGAAATGAATTTAACATTTGATCATGCTTGGTAATGAATATATGAATTTAACATTTGACCATTCTCAGTCTTCGAATGATAAGGCGTTGATAGGATTTTGAAAGAGGTTATTTCCCAAATTATCATCATAATATATTTATGATTATCATGTCTTTGAAACATTAAGACGTGCGTTGTATATATATACAATATGTTGTACTTGATACTATTTCTATTACAAATACTTTTTTTTTTTTTCCAAAAAAAAATTTCTCGAATTTATATATCTTATAAATTCATTTACAAAGAAGAACAGCAGTCCGATTGGACAAAATGCTTCAGCTGTCGGCATGCCATATGCCTCAAAAACAAACTAGACCTTCCAAACATGAGAAAGGGAGAAATAAAAGCGAGGAAAATACATCTTTTCAGCCATGATGTATGCTACACAAGAAATTAAATATCTTATAAAAAATATGTTGTGCTTGATACTATTTCTATTACAAATACTTATATTTTATGTGCTACACAAGAAATTAAATATCTTATAAAAAATTGTGCTTTATTTATTCCTAGTAACACTTTTGCAATAGTTATCAAATATTTTTCATTTCAAAATATATTTTATTGTCCAAACAATCAACTTGTGATTAGAGTCCATATTTTAATATTAAAAAAATAATCCAATTTTATATAAAAGTAAATTTAATAAATATATATTTTGAACTCTAAAATTCATCTTCAAAAACATTCTCATATTGTATAGTTTTATTTCTCTCCATCTATATATGTATATCCTAGATGTAAACTTTTACATTTATATTATTCTTAACATGATATAAATGTTAAACATACTATCAAAATACAAATTTCTTAAAAAGATTAAAATATACTTCCAAATATTAGTTGGATCTTTCTTCTACAAGGTGATTTCTTGACCTTGTTCAATTCTTCACAAGTACAGAAATTATTGTTGTTCCAATGGTTGCATACATAGTTCAACAAATGTATTGACACTTCAATAAATGTATTTATGACTTTCCTCACATATGTATTCTTCTCGAATTCCATTCCTATCCATTTTATTTTTCCCAATAAATTCATGCAACAATGTTTTTCTTAGGTGGTCTTTCGGTTCCCTTTATCTATCCTTTTTTTAAACAACATATTAAATGTATGGCGTTAATGTTAACAACAAACTCTATTACAAGGATTGGAAATGGAGATATTCTTTCCAACCCCATTCTAAAACTTCTAGACTTCAAACCAACCTTCTAAGACCGTTATTTTGTACTCTGATACGATGGAAGCAATAAATTGCAAAGCTTACTTGCTTCAATGCTCGAATGATATTTCACGACATCTCAAATGAAAAATGGACCCTTAGTTCCATGGAACAACTTCAATTGTAGATCTATCGAAAATAGCAAGTATGTCTTCAAGCTACTTGATTTACACTCCTCAACTTTACTTATATTGTATATAACTATTCTCTTTCTTTTTCATCTACCACATCTCATTCCAAATCACATACATCACACACATTAGCCACATTTTAAACTACCCAGTATGTGATCAATAATTAGAGTGCGAATTGTACATTGTTTTTCCATTTTTTTCACGGGGCTTGATAGTTCATGAAATGCAAGTGTAGACTTTGACATCAGAGATTATTAGTGACCCAACATTGATCAAATATGTAAGTTCTTATGGACATTGAAATTCAAAGTGTTTTTAAACACTGGTCTACACATCTTCATTAATGCCAAGGGACCTTGTCATGTCTTTAGCTTTGATGTTATTGAAATGGAAAGTAGTAAGATACATATTCCATGCTTCAACATCCAAGCGACACACCTTCACTACAATGTCATGCACCACATCTATAGAAGGAATACACATTGCACTAGCGTTCTCCTACGAGTGCTATGAAAAAATGAAAGATACTACTTACTGATCCAGATTATTTTGAGAACAACATGAAGACATAAATGTAACCGAGATATAACAATGAAATAACAAAAATATAGAAGAGAACACATAAATACAGTGAAACCCAACTTCTATTACGAAATAAGATAAAAAAAAAATATTGTAGAACACAAACTGGCATAATGGGGTAGCTTATCTCTGAAAGGAAAGAGATGTTGGCTATGCTTCATTCGCAACAAGCTTTACATCACACTCCATTGCATGCTTAAAGGGCCTCCTTCACCTCAATTATATATGAGAAAGTGAGAGGAGAACAATTCCCATGATGCATGTGGGATAAATTGGACAAAGTTTATAAAATGCCATAGGCATGTGAAACACTAAGACTTCCCAGGTGGTCACCCATTCCAGTACTACTCTAGCCTGAGAGTGCTTAACTGCAGAGTTCAAATGGGATCTGGTGCATTAACGCTATGTTGTAGGCATGTACATCATACCACTAGGAAATCATTACATGATGTCTATAATTAACAAATGAAGATGGCATTACATTCCATTCCCCATCAAAATGGTGAATATCATGGTTTATCAAAACCACAGGCTCAAAATGGTGATTCGGTGGAAAAGGTGGATGGCCACCGAGATCCATCTAGATCACTTACACGGTTAAAATTTGCATCATTGATCACTACTCCACTACTCCACCTCGTTTCTCTAATGTTAGCGGAGGTCACAAAATTGTAGCTTCTTCTATGTTTTGATAATTCTATACATGCAATGTTTGATCAAATGATACAATTGGGCATGTGCAAATATCATTGTTGTTTGTATTATATGCATGCACCTTTTATGCACCAGTACAGTGTTTTCCAAGGTAATTAGAGAATAATGTGGGAATAGCTAGGGATTTCCTATTTTGAGAAGATACGTATATTTTGTCTTATGAACAATTAATGTAAATTTAATTCTAAATAACATCAATGACATGGTTTTGTATTTACCAATAATTATTGATGATAATGGAAGTTTCCTTCTACTTTGTTTCATTTTAATAACAAATTATGATTTGATATCTAAGTAACAAATAACTCTAGATGATATCTAGAATTAAAAATTGTACACATGTGACATCTTTTGTTTCTGTAATTTACTTGGAAAAAACTATTATGACATTCACTTCTCCATGTTTTTTTTGTTTCATCATTTTTTCTCTCACTAAATATGATGGTCATAAAAACATATGCTACTCAAGTTTTTTCGGCGTTTCCTTTCCCCTGCTTCAGGGGTATGCTAGTTTTATCATAACAGCCATTGTTAAAATCATAATATATAAAATTATGATTGTCTTCCCACAACACAAGAAAAGACAATACTATAAATGTAAGAACTCACTCCAAACATAATAATATATAGTAAATAGTTTCTCAAGAATCATAAAATTTCACGTCCTCGTGGTGTAGAGCAGTGGGTGAAGGAGTGTGTTGTTAAGGCACTCCGTAAGTGAAGTCATCGGTTCGAAACCTCGGGGACACCTCAAATATAGCCATGTTAAGGGTTGGTGCGGTCCATGTCGGGTGTGATCCCCGGGTGATTTTGACGACTTAGATGCCCCTAGATCGTGGCATCTCAGCCATAGGCCAATCCCGCAAGTCAGGAATATTTAACTAACAAAAAAAAAGAATCATAAAATTTCACAATAAAAATTGAGAATTCTTCAAAGTAATAGCTATGCCTACAAATATCGTACTTTGAAATGTTTATCAAATCAGACATGGTAGAGACACTTTGCTTCCTTTAAAAAGAACATTCTAGTGGAGATTTATTAAATGTTACCATGAATATCAATAACAATCCTAAAATTACTCGAGGCCAAAAAAAATAGATTGAACTCAAACTTTCAAGCTTCGTCCATTGACTATGATGTATCTCAACTTCAACTAGAATTTTTAATATTTGTCATGAAATATATCTCGAAAAGCATGACAAATGAGAGACTAATGCTTCACAAAATCCAATTGTATACATTCATACCCTTGCTTCCACAAAGCATAGGGTTGCTATTAAAATATGTAAAGACTATACATAAACATCTTTGGATAATGTCCCAATCATATACCTACTTTTAGGTTTTTCATGGATCGACTAAGTTTGAATGATCACAACGAAAGAATGTACAAACTTACATGGTAATGATGAATTGAGAAGCCTTCTTGTTCCCATCATCAACAAAGCAACACTACAATTTCATTTTATAATAATGATGCTAATTTCATAATATCATTATTATCATAATCATAATCTATAAAATCATGACTTTCTCACCACAAACAAAAGAAAAGACAGCTTGTAAATGTAAGAACTCACTCTAAACATAAGAATATACAATAAATAACTACTCAAGAGTAATAAAATTCTACAATAAAAAAAAGTTGAGAATGATGCAAAATAATAACTACGTGGACAAATTGTGTACTTTGAAATGCTTCTCAAATCACACAATAAAAAAATTGAGAATGATGCAAAATAATAACTACGTGGACAAATTGTGTACTTTGAAATGCTTCTCAAATCACACAAGGCAAAGACACTTTGTTTTCTCTAAAAGGAACATACTAGTGGAGATTTACTAAATATCACCATATATTTCAATTCACTCCATGCCCAACTCAAACTTTTATCTTTAATCTTCCTCCATTAACTACGATGTACTTTAACTCCGATGTACTTCAACTAGAATTTTAATATTTATCAACGTAAATTCAGATTTATTAAGTATTACATCATTTTAGTAATTTTAGTAATTTTTTTATGATTATTTCATTTTATGTCAAGTTTTACATAGTGTGTGTAATTGTTCCTTTTTAATTGAGCCAACTTTATTTTTATTATTGTTATTTTTTTTAATTGATACAAATTTTTTTTAATTGAACCGACTTTAATTTTTTTTACTGTAATGTTATCTAACATAAAACTAATACCTCAACATCTCCCTTATACTGAATTGTAAAATATCTCACTACTCTCAATGAAATTATAAAATCTATTTAACTCCAATTATATACATGCATACCTCTACTCAGTATACATATATACCCTCACTTATATATATTTGTTTCTATTATTATCTCTTTCATATGTATTATGTTAATAATATATCTTGCACTTATATATTTGTTTCTATTATCATCTCTTTCATATGTACTATATTAATAGTATATCTTACACTTATGTCAAAAAGACAATGTCGAGTATGTTAGCGCCGCCATTTTTCTTTCAGTTAGAGTCAGTTTTCGATCGGGCTATGGCCCATGTGTCCAAACATGTGAAGTTAGGTACGTAATAGTGAAGGGGTCGAAGTCAGCAAGTGGCATGTTGGCCCTTGGAAGCGGGAAGGGTTGTCAGAGTCAAAACATGCGTAAATGGTACGGGTATGTTGTTCCCAGAGAGTCGGGTCATGTTAAAAGGTAGCCTCTACGTGCCCCAGGTCGAGTCAAGTAGTTAATGGAAGTCACGTCAGCAAGTGTAGAAACTATTATCAGCTCATTATGAAGGGCGAGGAAATGAAAAATCGTGGCGTTCGTATCATGTATGCCCTGCAACCCTTATCGCCTGTACCTTACACGCAGGGATGTGCCATGGAAAATCTGCAATTTGATTTGAAACATCCAGTCGCCATGAATTCATTGTTCCTTGGCATGATTCCTCCTTCCACCCGATTTGTTATAAATCCCAGAGATCTTGAACCCATATTATTCTGGAAATCAGATTCAGGCTCTATCTGTAAGTTTTCTCGTAGACCCAGGTCGATTTAATTCTCCATCCTAGGCATTCGTCGGATCCACTGTGTGCAAAATAAATATTGGTCGCGCCATGGCAACCTCTCAAAGCATAAAGAAAGGCACGTGAAGTGGCAGAATCACCAAACCTGAACCCTAAAGTGATTGGGATTCATTCTCACTCACAATAGGCATCCCCAGGGATAAAAGAGGGATTTTTCCTTTACCCACGGGAACGACGACATCACACCGCGTAGAAATTCGAGTGGAATGAACTGCGCAGGTAGGAAGAACAGTGAAAGCCATGTCTCCCCAACAACGGATACCTCGAAGAAGGGGTTGACCAAGGAAGAACAAGGAAGCTAGGGAAACTCGAATCTCAGATGAGCCACATGCACGATCGATCGCTAAACAATTACTTATGTGTGTTGTCCGCCTGGAGCCTTTGGAAGGTACCAGCCGAGAAAGTGGGAACATAACGAGGAGGATGGATGTCTCGGGTACAAATGATTAAGAGACATCTCAACAATTGAAGCAAGCAAAGTTAGCCATCGCTGAACTGTACCAAGAGAACACGGAGCTGAGACAACAGTTGGCGACAAAGACCACAGAAGCATCAGCAGCACAAGATTGCGAAGGGAATGTTACGTGGATCAAAAGAAATCTCAGAGAGGCGCAAGATATGATTGTACAGCTGCGCGAAGCACAACGGTTGTCGAAAGAAAAGTATGCCAAACACTCCAGAGAATGTGAAACGACCGAAGAGATAGCCCCAGTGGCTCTCACCAGCAAGCAGAAGAAACAAGATTTGCCAAGTTCGTTCATGTATTCACAAACAGAAGGAAAACCTTGACAATTTTGAAGGAGACATCACCCAAGACATTTTGCCATTTTAATAACGGTCATGACTATCTACAGCCACTCGTCCTATGCACTTCCCCCAGCAAATGAGCGTGCGGCAGAAAATCAAAGTCGTTACAGCAAACAAACAGTGAAACTCCAACAAACATTTGTCCACCCAGATATCTGGTCAAAGGACAACATTGACACATCATTCCCCATGACGATCCCTGATCGATAACTGAATCCTCGTGGCGGATTATAAACAATCATGATGTAACCAGATGTATTCATTGTCTATTTTTGGAAAACTTCATGCGAAGAGTTTTGTAACGCAGAACAGTCAGTTTCCTATTTTGTAGAGATAGCAGTTAGAAGAGTAGGGTAGCCCAAGCGGCGCCCTCGTTTATATATTTGATCTTTTCGATGTAAGCCAGGTTGTTGGCCAAATTTAGTATAGAAAATGTCTATTGAATGTAATTTAAGTTCGTTTGAAGCTTAATGCAAAGGTCATGTAGATTGATGAAAAGATTCTAATTGTAGCAGTTGGATGTATTGTTTTCCCTTCCTTGCGTATGTACTTCCTGTTTTCTTTATTCATATATTTTTCTGTCTAACTCGGAACGAAATTTTGAACCTGTGGATTCGCTGCACAGCGCCCCTTGTTCGCGCCATTTAGACAAAATGTATTTCCTCTAAAAGTTAACTCTGAACTCATCATCAGCAGTGCTCCGAGTTGCTTTCTATGTTTTTATCTCCGCCTCACTCAACGATTTTACACTGAAGATTGTTGCTCGCTTAGCCTTTATCCTCTCAAGCTCAGTCATTGAGTCATTTGTTTCCATCGTTTCCTCGAATCGAATCCATAGCCCGAGGTCCTACTATCTTACGCCAATGAAACCAGAATTTATTATTTGATAGTGTTAAATCTAGCCACAACTTGAAATCCATATCACGCACTGAGACCATGTCTCCCAAGAGAGCCCTCTCCAGATCTGAAAGGCTAGTTTCGGGTCTCAAAGTTGGTTGAAAAAGTTACCTCTGTCTTATGTCTATCAGCGGAACAAATTTACAGAGTGCTAACATTCTGGTGTTGTTGTCGAGGACGAAATTGAATAGATTTTCCCTGGGAAAATGACTAACGTTGTAGTTTAACCCCTGAGGGTAACAAAGGGACAAACATTTGTACCGACTGGAACCTTTACCCTGGAAACTCCAATCAAAAAGACCAGTGGCATCAAGTAGCATAGTTCAGGAACCCTAGCTTCGAAGACGATCTATACCAGAGTAAATCCTGACCCAAACCCTACAGAGCCTGTGTACGACCCCAAGAAAATTTTGCGCAGGACTAGAGAGAAAGCATCGGACCTGTTCTATTTCTTCGACATAAGCATGTCCTTACCTAAAGACGAAGCGCAAAGCATTGACGACCTAGAGTTTGACGAGTTATTCGAGCAAACCCTATTCAGGTCTAAGTCAGAAACCAGCTTGGATGAGATATTTTTCGACCAGAAGAGATTCCAAGCCCTGATATCCAATAATATCCCTCAGATCCCAAGCCCTCCTAGAGCCATGGCTGCCATATTCACCCCCCTCCTTTTGCCCGCCCAACTTCATGATTTGCCCCAAAATTACAACCAGATGATTAAGCTCTATGATGCTGAAGGGAGCGTTTTCGGCCCAGAAACATCTCGATTGGTTCAACGATTTTGTCAACTTGGAAGAGGTAGACTATGAAGACACGAAAATGAGGTTGTTCACGCAGATTTTTGCGGGGGAGTTGAGGAGGTGGTTCAAATCCCTACGACCAGCAAGTGTTCAAGACTTCGTCGTGTTCGAAACATCTTTTATCAACAGATTGGAAGACAAGAAGAACCCCTTACAGCTGTTAACACAGTACAATAATATGAAGAAGGAGTCGAAGGAGACGGTGCAAGAATTCTCAGCCTGCTTCATGAAGGTTTATAACTCGATTCCCACAGAAGTCCAACCACCTCCCGGGGCTGCACAGTTGCGATATGCCAACTCCTTCGACAACAACTTCACTTTGTTGTTGAGAGAAAGAAGATCAAAAAACCTAGACGTGATAATGAGCAATGCGATTGAAGTCGAGGTAAATATGATGGTGTCCGGGAAGATCAGGAAAATATTCAACAGAGGCGATAAGAATCCCTAAGGAGACGCACAACCCTCGACCTCGAGATCCACAGACGAAAAATTTGACTTGATGATGAGAACCATGGAGAAGCTGATGGAGAAAATGTTTGTGGGAAACAAACTCGCTGCTCGGGAATAGCAGGATCCCCAGCCCAGGAATCAGAACCTCGGGAGGGGTCAAGTTCCTCAGATCAGACAAAGGGAGCAGAGAGATCAAGGTGACCAGCAGACAAGGCTTCCATTACAAAACAACTACGCGGATGAAGACTTCGACCAGATGTTTGAAGAACAAATGCATTGTTGCGATGACAAGAACCCATGCGTGTTTTTGACAAAGAGAAAACATGATCGGTACATGAGAAGAAACGAAAATTTTATGATGGAGACGGACGATGCATGGATTGGGGAAACTGATGATGCATTGTCCTGGGAGACGGAAGATTTTAGAAAAGGTTATAAGAACGCCATCATGCAGTTTCAGAAAAGATACTACCTCAGGAGCAAGGAAGAGTCTACCGAGCCTCGGCAGACGAATCCCGTAAGGAAACCTCCGACGGACACCCCTTCCACAAGCCGACTGAATCCAGACAACGCGACCAAGGATGTGACGGAGAAGGCAAAGTCGAAGGAAGAGGCCCCAAAGAAAACTCTGAAAGCAAGTCGAGAAGCGAGTGAAAAAGAGGTAGAGAAAATTTGTCCCCCTTTTAACTTTGTGCATGAAATGGCTAAAATCAAAATCTCTGTCCCGCTCAACGAATTTATCAGAAAGGGCGAGTATCGGGAATAGATTATTAAAATGATGAAAATGGGAGGGACCCACGATACTTTGAATATCCAAGATGATCACCTTGCTATTATGTTTGGTCCACGCATTGACGCGACAAGTGATACTGAGGATGTGCCCCCGTTCTACATCAGTCTAAAGGTTCATGACATGACCCTACATAACGCCATGTTGGATTATGGCACGTCATACAACCTCATGCCAAAGGTGATCATGGATGAATTGGGTTTGGATATCACCAGGCCCTACAAGGATCTTTTCTCTTTTGATTCGAGGAAAGTCAAGTGCTTGGGTCTCATCAAGGACTTGGTCATGTCATTGGCCCAAATCCCTTCGAAGAACATGGTTATGGACGTGGTCGTGGCGGACATACCCCCTAAGTTTGGCATGTTGATGTCCATGTTGTAGGCTGCAAAGTTAAAGGGGACCTTGCAAATGGACATGTCATACACCACCATTCCTATCTTTTTCCAGGACAGAGGGTTGTACAGAGAAGTGTTGTTGAAATACATGGTGAGTAGCAAGACGCAGCCAAATAACCATCCCATATACTCCATCGACACTGAGGTTGGTTCTTCTATATTCTAAAATGACCTGAGTTTTGAAGAAGAAGAATCGACAACCATCATGACAGCCGATGAGGAAACCGTGTGGAAAGCAGCAGAGTGCGCTGACTCGGAGGACTGCACGGAAAACAGGATATGGAACATGAGTTTTGACATCGTGGTTAGCAAAGAAGGGGTTGGGGCCGGCGTATGGGTAAGCCCCCCTGAAGTGGGCACAAAGTTGCGCTCATACAAGATCATGTTCGAATGCACAAGCAACATGGCCGAGTATGAGGCACTGATTCTGGGCATGAAGGTGCTAAAAGAATTAGGCGCAGAGAGGATAGCAGTGCGCGGAGACTTTGAACTGGTCATAAACCAGGTTAAAGGCGTATATCAAACAAAGCACCCCAGGATGAGGGCATACAGAAACTTGGTGTTGGACCTCCTCGAGGAATTTTCAGAGTATGACATATCTGCTATCCCGAGGGAGCAAAATCAAATCGTCGATGCGTTGGCCACCTCGGCCTTGGTTTTTAAAATCCTCATCTTCCCAAACAAAAAATATGAGATTGAAGTCAATCACAGGCCGACAGTGCCTAATAATATAAAATACTAGCAGGTGTTTGAGGACAACAAGCAGGTGGAAAGATTTCTTCAGATGAGCGATGAGTTCGCTAACACAAACATTGATAACGAATGTTGTTGCGACGAAGATGGGACCGTGGATGCACACAGTAATGATGACCCTTTCCAGAACCAGATCGCGGGAAGGGACATAATACAACTGAAAAATAACATTATTCTGAAGGGGTTAGTGCCGCTGGAAAAGATGTTTGACAAAAATGATGTGGCTAAAAATCCCAAGATCACTCCAAGTGAAGAGGACGTGGAAGACTGCAACATCGGGACTGAGGAGAACCCGAAAATGATAAAATTATCGAAAACACTCAGTCCAAAGGTCAAGCAAGACTACGTTAAGCTCATGAAGGACCTCCCCGATGTCTTCACATGGAGTTATTACGATTTGAAGGTGTATGACACTAAAGTAATCCAGCATGTCATCCCTCTCAAAGAAGACCAGAAACCGTTCAAATAGAAGATGCGACAGATAAATCCCCTGCTACTGTCGTTGATCGAGAAGGAGGTAAAGAAACTGTTCAAAGCTAAGATTATTGTTTCTTTAAGATTATCGAAATGGGTAGCTAATTTGGTACCTGTAAGAAAGTAGAGCGGCGAGATATGATTGTGTGTGGACTTCCGAAACTTAAATAAATTGTCCCTAAAGGACCACTACCCTCTCCCTAAAATGGACTATATCCTGCAAAAGGTGGTGGGGTCCCAGAAGATGTCCATGCTGGATGGTTTTTCGGGGTATAATCAGATCATGGTCCACCTAGATGACAGAGAAAAAACAGCGTTCACAACTCCATGGGGAACGTTCATGTACGCCAAGATGCCTTTCGGCCCGATGAATGTTGGAGCTACTTTCCAGAGGGAAATGGATATTTCATTTGCCGACAAAAGGACAAGTTCATTGTGATCTATCTGGACGACATCACGGTATACTCTGCCTCCGATGAAAAACACCTCGAGCATCTGAAGAAAGTTTCCCATAAGTCCAGGAAGTTCAGCATATCACTGAATCCAAAGAAATCACATTTCAGGGTGGAGGAAGGGAAGTTGTTGGGACATATTATCTCGAAGGAAGGCATTAAGATAGACCCCACCAGGGTTGAAGGCATCCTGAAAATCGGCACTCCGCACAATAAAAAAAAAGTGCAATCCTTCCTAGGAAAAGTAAACTTCTTGAGGAGATTCATCCCGAACCTGGCAGAGATTATAAATCATATCACCTGTATGCTTCGAAAGGGAAATGAGATCAAGTGGAACCCGGAAGCCAAGAAGTCGTTTGAAGATATCAAGGTAGCATTGACTAGAGCCCATGTGCTAGCCAGTCTGGACTTCACGAAAGATTTCATCCTGTTTTCATTTTCCTCGGAGCATACAATCATTGACGTGTTGTTGCAGAAATACGAGAAGAACTTCAAGAAGCCTATATCTTATTTCAGCAAGACGTTGCGATATGCTCCACTAAGGTACGACATTATGGAAAAACAAGCATATGCCTTAGTGAAAGCCTTGAAGAAGTTCATGACATACATATTGCACTCCCACGTTATTGCTTATGTGCCCAGCAATTCAGTTAAGGATATCCTGACTCAAGCCGACCCTGAAGGGAGGAGAGGAAAATGGATAGAGAACATGCTGGAATATGACCTAGAGATTAAGCCTACAAAACGGATTAACGGTCAGGGCCTTGCGAAGCTAATGGCGCAGTCGAACTGCGACGATGTGGGAATAAATTTCATCGTCGATCTGTAAGAGAGTCCTCAAGAAGAAACGACTGCGTAGGTGTCCCAGGAGTTCGTCGATTCATCGTGGTATGTAAATATCATCTATGTGTTGAAGAATCTCTAGGCCCCTCTGGGTGTAAGTAAGACTAGTGCTAGATTTCTCAAGCTTAAAGCGGTTAAGTTCTGCATCCTGGGCAACTCACACTACTGGAAAGATCTTGGGGGAATGTTGTTGAGTTGTTTGTTGGAGAATGATGCGAAGCGAGCCACAGAATAATTTCACAAGGGCGACTGTGGGGGACACCATTACAGGAAAACCACCGTGCAAAAAATCCTCAGGGTGGGTTACTATTGGCCTACAATCTTCGCAGACGTGTACAAAGAAGTCTCAAGTTGCCATGAATGTCATATTTTCAACGGAAGAAGAAAGTTGCAGCCCCTGCCACTAAATTCAATCTCAGTCGAGGCATCGTTCATGCAGTGGGGTTTGGATTTTATAGGGGAAATAAATCTTCCATCCTCGGCGCAGCACAAATGGATACTAGCGGCCACTGATTACTTCACGAAATGGATAGAAGTGATCCCCACAAAGCAAGCTACCGATGCAATCACCATCCAATTCCTGGAGACAAACATCTTGTCAAGGTTCGGCTGCCCCGTCAATATCATAACAGACAATGTGGTTGCATTCAAGTCTAAGAGGATGGAAAAGCTTTATCAGGATTACAATATAACCCTGGGGCATTCTACGGTGTACTACCCACAAGGAAACGGGTTAGCAGAATCCTCGAATAAAATCCTAACCCAAATCATCAAAAGGCTCCTGCAAGACAATAAGAAAGCTTGGCATAAAAAGCTTATCTATGTGTTGTGGGCAGATCGGGTTACCACCAAGAAGTCCATCTCAACGTGGCCATTGCATATTGTATACGCCGTAGATGCAAATTTTCCTACCACACTAAGGTTGCCCGTCAAAAAATTATTGCAAGAGCAGGAGGTCGAGCCAAATGACGAGCAAAGAAGAATAAATCAGTTGGTTCACACACAACAGATGAGGGAACAAGTGTATAATCGATCACAGCTCCACCAGAAAAAGACGAAGAAAGCCTTTGACAATCGTTCCAATCCAGAGGATTTCCAGTTGGGTGATCTAGTGTTGAGATGGGACACAAGAAATGAGGACAAAGGAAAGCATGGAAAGTTCGATAACCTGTGGACGGGTCCATTCAAAATCGGTGCACATCGCGGAAATAATGTTTATTTTCTGGAAGAACTAAATGGGTAGTGCGTTGGTTGGGGGCCTGTAAATGGCAGGTTCCTCAAACATTATCTGATGAAATAAAGTTTTTTTAAGTCATTTGTCATTGTAAATAGTCATTTTATTTTTGTGTCAAGTCGGTATGTCAGCAGAAAATTAAAGCCCGAAGCGAAGGCCCTGAGTTTTATGCTGAGTCTTTTAGAAACTACGTCGATAGGTTTAGGTTGCGTCTTGTTTTTCATATTGCAGTGTCAAAGAGTCGAAATAAGGCACAATGGTCAGGCACCTGGTCTACTATTATTTTCTACCGAGCAGGGAGGATAGCATCCCCGTTGGAGCCAATTGTTAGCGCCGCCATTTTTATTTCAGTTAGAGTCGGTTTTCGGTCAAGCTATGGCCCATGTGTCCAAACATGTGAATTCGGGTACGTAACGGTGAAGGGGTCGAAGTCAGCAAGTGGCCTATTGGCCCATGGAAGCGGGAAGGGTTGTCAGAGTCGAAACATGCGTAAATGGTACGGGTATGTTGTTCCCAGATAGTCTGGTCCTGTTAAAAGGTAGCCTCTACGTGCCCCAGGTCGAGTCAAGTAGTTAATGGAAGTCACGTCGGCAAGTGCAGAAACTATTATCAGCTCATTATGAAGTCCAAGGAAATGAAAAATTGCGGCGTTCATATCATGTATGCCCTACAGCCCTTATTGCCTATACCTTACACGTAGGGATGTGCCATGGAAAATCTGCAATTCGATTCGAAACATCCAATTGCCATGAATTCACTGTTCCTTGGCATGATTCCTCTTTCTACCCGATTTGTTATAAATCCCAGAGGTCTTGCACCCATGTTATTCGTGAAATCAAATTCAAGCTATGTCTGTAAGTTTTCTTGTAGACCCAGGTCGATCGAATTCTCCATCTTGGGCATTCGTCGGATCCACTGCGCACAAGATAAATATTGGTTGCGCCATGGCAACCTCTCAAATCATAAAGAAAGGCACGCGAAGTGGAAAAATTGCCGGACCCGAACCCCAAAGTGATTGGGATTCATTCTCACTCACAAAAAGAATCCCCAAGGATAAAAGAGGGATTTTTCCATATCACACCGCGCAGAACATGGAGTGGAAGGAACTGCATAGGAAGGAAGGAAAGTGGAAGCCCTGTCTCCCCAACAACGGATTCCTCAGAGAATGGGTAGAGCAAGGAAGAACAAGGAAGTTGGGGAAACTCGAATCTCAAATGAGTCGCGCGCACGACCGATCGTTGAACAATTACTTATGCGCGTCATCCGCCTAGAGCCTTTGGAAGGTACCAGCCCAGAAAGTGGGAGCAGAACGAGGAGGATGGATGCCCCGGGTACAAATTATCAAGAGACATATCAGCAGTTGAAGCAAGCGAAGTTATCCATCGCCGAACTATACCAAGAGAATAGGGAGCTGAGACAACAGCTAGCGACAAAGACCACAGAAGCATCAACAATGCAAGGTCGCGAAGGGAACGTTATCTGGCTCAAAAGACAGCTCAGAGAGGCGCAGGATACGATTGTACAGTTGCGCGAAGCACAGCGGGTGTCGGAAGAAAGGTATGCCAAACACTCCAGAGAATGTGAAACGACCGAAGAGAGCCCGCGCAGCTCTCGCCAATGACCAGAAGAAACAAGATTTGCCGAGTTCATTCTTCTATTCGCAAACAGAAGGAAAACCTTGAAAATTTTGAAGGAGACATCGCCTAAGACATTTTTCCATTTTAATAACGGTTGTGAATGTCTACAACCACTCGTCTCGTGCACTTCCCCCAGCAAATGAGTGTGTGGCAGAAAATCAAAGCCGTTACAGCAGACAGCGGGACTCCGACAAACATTTTTCCACCCAGATATCTGGTCGAAGGACAACATTGACACATAATTCCCCATGATGATGCATGATTGGTAACTGAATCCCCATGGCGGATTACAAACAATCATGATGTAGTCATATGTATTCATTGTCTATTTTTGGAAAACGTCATGCGAAGAGTTTTGTAACGCAGAACAGTCAGTTTCCTATTTTGTAGAGATAGCAGTTAGAAGAGTAAGGTAGCCCAAGCGGCGCCCTTGTTTATATATTTTATATTTTCGATGTAAGCTAGGTTGGTTGGCAAAATTTAGTATATACATCGTCTATTTAATGTAATTTGAGTTCGTTTGAAGCTTAATGCAAAGGTCCTGTAGTTTGATGAAAAGATTCTAATGGTAGCAGTTGGATGTATTGTTTTCCCTTCCTTGCATATGTACTTCATGTTTTCTTTATTCATATCTTTTTTTGTCTAACTCGGAACGAAATTTCGAACCTGTGGATTCGCTGCGCAGTGCCCCTTGTTCGCGCCATTTAGACAAAACGTATTTCCTCTAAAAGTTAACTCTGAACTCATCCTCAGCGGTGCTCCGAGTTGCTTTATGTGTTTTTTCTCTCCGCCTCACTCAACGATTATACACTGAAGGTTGTTGCTCGCTTAGCCTTTATCCTCTCAAGCTCAGTCACCGAGTCATTTGTTTCCATCATTTCCTCAAATCAACTCCATAGCTTGAGGTCCTTGTTGAGTGCAATCTATGTCGTATAAATTCTCAACGATTTAATGTCAACCAGAAGCTCGTAAGCGTAGAGGCACAACACAATATGTGCGAGGATTTGAAGTTGTCTATTCTAAACTACTAAAGAAAAGAACATAAAAATAACATGAATATACAAATGACAAATTTTACCTACTATATACAACACATAGGTGT
>SNQJ01S0191756.1:0-17945 GCA_010110895.2 Picea sitchensis
TAGGAACATGAAGAGGGAATTCATGCACATGGATATACTAATTGTTTTGATCTTTGATGGGTAAACCTCTTGGCATAAAGAGCTATGGTGCTTGCATTCCATAGGATAGACCAGACAAAATTAAACCTCTCACTACCTTGTTTTTCCAATTCAGAAATTGAAAACGTTGGTTGTAGCCATTCATGTTGAAGAGATACTGCATTGGCATAATGGAGATTAGCATTGGTATCTGGTCACTAAATTCAGAGTTTTTACAGAGCATTGTGCTATTGACTATATTGTTATTTAGGTTGGTTGTTGTGTGCAAGCTACATCGAGAGAAGGCCTTGCAGCCATCAAAAGAACAAAGAAGACCCAAGATCCTTATGCAAGGAAGACGACAGAAGCCTAGTAGACTCTAGAAGACAAAGCACTCTATACAAGCCAGAGAACAGAGCTTAGAAGAGACTTCCGCAAAGGATATGTGTTGGTGAAGCGAGTGGGATATAAGTACCTCATTTATAGAACAAATGGCATCAAAGCAGTTGCATCATTGACCATGATTTTTGCCATAACTTTGAGCAGAACATCGTAGACCTCAGCATGGGTAAAGCAAGTAGAGACAGGTTGGAAGACCTATGGGCCAGCAATGTTTAGCTTCAAGAAGAGAACGAGGACTTGAAGGAACACGTTCATATGTTCAACCACGGGATGGAAAAGATGGAGAAGAACCTTGAGAGCTTTGCAAAAATACTACCATTACTAAAGAAGAATTTTGAAGAACGTTGAGACACCCTCATAGTGATCATGATGAATTGGGACAAGCACATAACATAGCTTGTACACCTTCGAGAAAAGGTCATCCAGATGTATAGTTGGAAAGAATATAGGCTCACGCAGATGATGGCACAACTACAACATGAGTTGGTAGACAATGAGGAGGCCTTCGAGAAGCTCTAAGCAATTGTCCAAGAGCATTGGGAAGCAAGGCCACCATCCATTATCATTGCCTTAACCATCACCATGTCCAAGACCACTTCGGTAAGTTCACCTTCCATAGTCATCCCTCAAGAAAAGTTTGGTGAATTTGAAAAGCATACCAAATGCATTGGCTCCAAGCTACTAAGGCAAATGGGCTATGATGGACAAGGGCTAGGTAAGAGAAGACAAGGAATCTTGATCCCCATTGTAGCTACACCATGGGTCAAGCATGAAGGCCTGGGATCCAATGGAAGAATGGAAAATCCAATGACCATGAAGACCATTTTTGTAAAGTTTAAAGACATGTTGTAGTTAGCATGCTCATAAGGAGAAGGAACAACAACGGTAAATGAATGTGGCATCCCACTACCAGCTCAAACTTCTTGTGGTGGATTGAAGGAGGGTAGCGATGAGAAGAGCTCACAGACTCAACCTAGACCTGCACTCAGAGAAAGTAGCAAGAAGAAGAAGAAGATTGGGAGGTCTACCTCAAACAAGACATTCCTTGTTTGTCACTGCTACAAGAAGAGAGGCCATAACGGTATGATTTGTTGGTACTCGGAGGCTTGTTCATTTTGTGAGAAGAAAATCCATATTGAGGCATCTTGTTGGGAGAAGTAATCCATATGTCTTAGGCCTGATTGTTTTCAAAAGAAGAAGATTGGGACGTCTGCATCAAACAAGATATTCCTTATTTGTCATCGCTGCAAGAAGAGAGGCCATAACACTGCTAGTTGTTGGTACTTAGAGGCTTGTTCATTTTGTGGTAAGAAAGGCCATCTTGAGGCATCTTGCTCAAAGAAGCAAGTCATATGCCTTAGGCTTGATTGTTTTCAAAAGAAAAAGGACAAGAAAACTTCTCCAACGTGACAACAAAATCAGAGGCATGGGAAGAAAATAATTATCTTAAGTAGAACATATCGCAGCGCCAAGAAATTTTTCCACCATTACAAGTTGAGTGGACATTGGAAAGAAAAGTGTTGGCAACTTCATCCAGAACTTCACCTCAAAAACCACACAGCCAAGAGAAGAGTGTGGAGAGTGAAGATTGAAGAAGGTGAAGAGTTTTCTGCATCTCCAGTCCATGGGGCAGAAGTTGTCCAAGGAGAGATAGTAACACAAGAGGTCTGCATCACCAACAAGACAGACAACAGATTGATGACAAGGGCAGCCACATTCCAATGGTTGTTTTCGATCTTGCATCATAAGAATCCATTTTTGAAGATGTGCCATAGATTGGTACACAAAGGTCAATGACCTTTGGAGGAGTTCTTGAGAACTCCACAACATGTTTGCAAGCATGTTCAAGCACTGGAGAGTTACTTCCATGGCGGGAAGCAACTGATCCTAGCAGAGGAATGCAACCACACTTCCTTTGAGGTGTTGTTGTGTGATGGTAGCGTGTTGGGGTCACACTAAACATGAAGACCAACATTCGACTTAGCTTCATGATTTCCAATATGGACTATCTCCAAGATTGAGAGAGGGAGATGGGAATGAGTGTTGAGTCTAGAGTTCGGATTTGGAGATTGCATAGTTGAGAGCCAGTGAGCAAACTTATATTGCAGGAACAAGCAAGTCAAAATCAAAGCTAGAGCCATAGCCAGAACCAGAGCTAAATCCATAGCCAGGGACCAGAGTCAGTAGTAAGAGCCACGAGCCAGAGCCAAAGCCAAAGCTCAATGGGGAGGTTAGCAAAATTTGTAAAACTATGTAAATGTAAAACATGAATAAGACAAATATGAGAGTGAGAAAGAAAAATGAGAGAATTAAATGAAAAGAAAAAGAAAAATAGGAGAGAAGGTTGAGGAATGGGAGATGAAGGGTTAGGGCTCCCCCCATCTCTCCCTATTTCCTCATTTACTCTCATTCTCAATTGTCTTTTGGCCAAGAGAGGAAGAGGCATAGAAATCCATGAAAGCATTGAACCATAAATTGTCGAAATGAAAAGACTGGGCCCCCATCCGAAGATGGTTTTCCCATTTGGGTTTCCAAGATAAATTTGTGTGTCATATATGTGTTTAACTTATTGCTATATGATATATGTGTGATGATATAATGATTCCCAAATAGTCGTTGTGAATTGCTTTGAACATTTCTTACTGTAGTGCAATTTATTCTTGTTTAAAATCACTTATTTTTAATTGTTTTCATAACCACAATGGTTATGAACCTCAAACCTTTCATCTATTGAGTTCAATGAGATCCCAAGAGAAAATAAGCATGGCAATCCACTCTCTAAGAATGTCATGTGGAGAATACAAACTATCAATCTAAGGGAAGGATGAATGGTCCATAAATCACCCAAAAGCTAAAAGTAAGCTCATGTCTCTCTCTTCCCCATATTATCGTGGGGAAAAGATGACTATCAACTAAAGTCGAGTGATGGATAGTTAAAGAAGAATCCTAGAAGTAAAGTGGGGTTGTCACATCAACTCTTCAACTTTAATTACCTATATGTGTGTGTTGCTACAATGATCGCTGAGAGATGATGCACCCACATTAATATATAATCAAGCCAACAATTCATTATGTGTGATTATGATACCATGCTTGAATTTTCTGTAAAACCATGTGTTGATTGCAACAATCTAGAGATTCAATCCATCCATCCTATTAGCCAACTGAGATCGATGACTGTAATAACATAGTTGTTGCATCTGTACAACTGAGTTGCTATTTCCAAATCCTTAAATTCAGTAGGTTATTCCTTCCTCAAGCCATTGGCACTCAATGTATATGTATTGCTCAGGTCGCGCTTACACCTCCTGCGATTTTCATTCTCAAACAATGTTTATTCAATTCATTTTCCAAATCCAATTACCATTCCCACAAGTTGTACGATGGTCGTACAGGCCGCACACAATGTCATTAAGACATTTTCCCTCTCACTAGGCGATTCATTCCCTTGTTGGGTTGATTTAATTCACAAGGTTGAATCATTCCCTTGTTGGGTCTACTTAATTCAAAGGAGGTTGATTTGAATTGTTGGTGGACCGGATTCCTTCTCCAGTCGATTTTCAGGAAAATTTATTAAGAACCGTCAATATAGATCATATGGAAGACTAGCATTTTTCATTCTTTGCAATGCTCCAAACCCATAGCTAAAGACATTATTAACTACTAGGAAAAGCAACCCCTTGAATATAGGGAACATATCTCCATACCAAAACAGTGGAAGCAAACACGAATAATGGTAAAATAGTGTGGAATCGCTTTTATCTACCAAGTGTAGAACTAAGGATCTCAGGAAGATTTTCCCAGTGCTAAGTGAAAGAGAGTCATGAACATGAAGAGAGAATTCATGCACATGTTTACACTGATTGTTTTCATCTATGATGGGTAAACCTCTTGGTGTAAAGATATATGGTGTTTTCATTCCATAGGATAGACCAAAAACATTATTAAACCTCTCACTGTCTTGTTTTTTCAATTTAGAAATTAAAAACGTTGGTTACATCTATTAATGTTGAAAAGATAGTGCATTGGCATGGTGGATATTAGCATTGGTATCTAGTCACTAAATTCAATTTTTTTGTAGAGCATTGTTTGCTATTGACCATATTGTTACTTCTAGGCTAGTTGTTGTGTGCAGACCACATCAAGAGAAGGCTTTGTAGCCATCATAAGAATAGAGAAGAGTCGAGATCCTTGTATAGAGACGAGGATGGAGGCATAGGAGACTAATCCAGATTAGATCATTATATTATTTGTCATCTATCTCAATGCTTTCAGAGTTGAAAAAAATGGAGGAATCAACTTGCAGGGTCATTTTAGTGGCACGTCCCAATTTGGAAATTTTAGGTTGGAAACCATCTGAAATCTTCCAGAACCATTTTGAGGCTCCAAACAACCTTTTTTGGACCTACTTCCTATTTTGGAGAAAGTTTCCATATTCTACACTCCGAGACATCTCCAATGGTGCATCAAACGCCTCAGTCGAAATGTTAACCTACCATGGTACAAGAGAATGCCATGTCAGCCCTCATTACTCATGCATATGGGGCTAGCCACGTATGGACTTTCAAGAAGATTCTAGAAGGTCCAAAACCTTATCACAATTGAGGGTTGAGGAAGTCAAAACCCTACCCATACATTGCTATCGAGCGATGTTAAATATTGGGCCACTAGGAGAAGAGGTTCCATTCTTTAGCATTGTATTTGTTCCATAGTTGAGCAGAGCACCTAGGAGTGGTATTTTGAGAGCATAACAGAGAATGAGAGATCACGTCACAGCCTTATAGGCCACAATGTCAAAGGAAACTCCAGAGAGTGCCTATTTCTTTGTAAATGCATTTGAAGAAAAAAAAGCAGAATGGCATCACCTTCTAGTTGGGTTTTCTCCTGTATTGGGTTTCCCAGGTTATATCTCGTGTTTATTTGTGGATGGTGTGAGAGTATTTATTTAAGTTCTCTATTTTTCGCATTTTAGCTATTTCATATATTTAAGTAGAAAACCAGTAATTAAAGAATCTGAGATCTAAAGGAAAATAACCTTCACGATAAAGATTTCAATATTTTTATTAGATCTATTGTGATGCATTGTCCAGTGGAATATCCGCGGCAATTTACAAATCATATTGGTATTAGAGCGGGGTTTCTTGGGGTATTAGTGGAAAGTTGTAGGGATCCAGGAATTGATTTAAGAAGAAAGTCTCAAAACCCTAGCCATGGTCGACGATTATGTTCATAACAACCCTCAAGATCCAATAGAGAGATTTGTGAGGCTGGAAGAGCAAGTCATTGACATATCTGACAATGTGTCAGTCCTCATGGAGGCTCTAGCAAGTAAGCTCAAATCGTTCGAAGAATTTGGAGGTTCAAACTTAAAGATCGGATCACATAGGAAACCAAGGGATAGTGAAGACCTAGAAAAGGAGTCATAGAAAGAACCCAAGAAAGAGCAGTCGAGTTCCAATACCATAAACCCTTCACAGTCTTTATTCAAGATGGACGCAAAAGTGGACATAAAGCCACACCAAGGTGAGATCGATGCATTAAAATGGTATCATTAGTTGCAACAACTAGAATTTTATTTCAACATTCACCATATAAATGAAGAACAAAAGATATCATTTGCTAGACTAAAGTTAGAGGACCATGCACCTTTAACCTAGAGAGAAATCCATACGAAAACACATAGGTTGGAGGGTGATCCACCGGTAATTAAATGGGAGGATTTAAAAACCCCCATTTAGTCACAGTTCTATCCTATGGGGTATGTAGAGTACTAATGGATCCGTTGGCATTACTTTAGGCAAAGGCAAGGATATAGTTTACATGAGTACACCACCGAGTTCTGAAAGATGGCCAGTATGTTGGGTATCTCTCCCAAGAACCCAGATGTACTCCACAAATATCTGGAGAATCTACATACTCATCTACAAAAACAAGTGATGCTTTTCAAGCCAAGGACAGTGGACGAGGCATATGTATAGGCATAGTATCTAGAAAACATAGGCCACAAGAAAGAGCATCCAAGCGGTTCCAACCAGAAAGAGCACCTAGAAGCTTCTAAGGAGGGGAAGAAGAAGTGGAAAGGGGGCAAGAATAAGAAGACGACAACCACTGCACATCAGTACAAGGATCCTAGCAACCATTGCAATATTGATGGGCACACTGAGGAAAAGTATTGGAAACTACATCCAAAGTTGAGCTCAAAGAACCGCAAGAAGGATGCAAAGAAAAAGAATCTTCTAGCCACGGATTCGAGCAATCAAGTCGAAAGCAGTTCCGATGTGGATGAGAATATTTTCTACACATCAGTGCAAAATGAGGGGAATATGAGTATCCTTCATCACCAGGAAGTGAAGGAGATGACCAAACTCTTCCACATCAAGATCCAGGCCAAAAAGATCGTAGACGCTCTGTTCAACTCTGATTCACAGGCTAATCTCATGGCAGCAGATCTGTTCAGCAAGCTTGGATTGGAGGTTCACAAACATCCCAGCCCATATCCATTGGGATGGGTAAACAACGACGCAAAGATCATGGTAACAAAAGATGTAAGATTAAATTTTTGATGAACTGGAATTGGACGTAATACCCCTTGACGTATGTGGAGTAGTGTTGAGAAGCCCCTACATGTATACGAGGGATGAAATCTTCATGGGGAGATCCAACCAATGCCGACTAATCAAGGATGGGAAGTCCAGCATCATCAACACGCATGAAGGAAATTCAAAGATCTCACTAGTAAGTGCCAACCAAGCCAAGAAGTTGATTAGTTCCAGTAAGAAATATGTTTTACTTTTCTTAAGAGAAAATCAGACTAAGGATGAGTCAATAAGAGTAAAGGCATCCCTGGAGGGGTATACTAAACAAAAAAAACATCAGTTGGAGGATTTGCTACAGGCATACAACAGAGTGTTCCATGAGCCTAAAAGACTACCACCCAAGAGGGAAGTGGAGCACAAAATTGAGTTATTGTGAAACTCCCCATTGTCGAATATTAGAGTGTATAGACAATTTGTTCTAGAAGAAACTGAATTGAAGAGGCAGTTGCAACAGTTGTTGGAACATGATGTGATTCAACCAAAAACCTCACCTTGAGGGTCACCTATCATAATTGTACCAAAGAAGGATGGGACTTGGCGAATGTGTATCGATTACAGAGCATTAAACACGATTACACTAAAAAAACGATACCCTCTGCCCAGGATCGATGATCTATTAAAATTGCAACACACAAAACATTTCACCAAGTTGGATCTCAAATCAGTTTACCACCGAATATGTGTCAAGGAAGAAGACACCTAGAAGACTGCCTTCGAGACAAGGCAAGGTTTGTATGAATGGTAGTTCATGCCATTTGGTTTATGTAATGCACCAACTACATTTATGAAACTGATGAATGATGTATTAAACCCATATCTAGATTCATTTGTTATAATATATTTGGATGATATATTTGTTTATAGTGCTACCTGGAAGGAGCACATCTAACATCTCATGCAGGGGTTAGAGGCTCTGAAGAAGCACCAATTGTTGGCTAACCTCAAAAAATGTGAGTTTGATTAGCAACCTTTGGTGTGCTGGAAAGACTTCTGGATTAAAACTATATATGGAGTTTTTGAAACGTCCAACGTTTCGTGTGGACACTCCACCCATCATCACCTTAATGAGAACCCGAGCATCCTTGTCCTTAAAGTCAATAAAGGCAATGCCACTGTGATTATGAACTCATCTGATTGTGAGTCTAAAGTCCTTGACCTTCTTTCTACCTCTACCTATAAAACTCTAGCTAAAAACCCCATTAACTCCATTACCACCCTGGTCACCAAAGCCATCAAATATTCTTCTCTAGATCCTTCTATCCAAAAGCGTCTCATTCCCCATAACCCCCAGGATATATTGGCAACCCAAAATTCACAAAAAAAGATATTCCTCTCACACCGATAGTCGGTGCCATAGGAGCCCCCATTCATGCCCTTGCTCGCTTTCTTGTAGACAAACTTCAAAACTTCATCGGTAAAACCTCCTCTTTCATCAAAAGATTATGTGGATTTCATTCATAAAACTCAGAATCTTCACCAAGATGATGATGCTCTGATGGTCAGTTTTGATGTGGTTTCTTTGTTCACCAAGATTCCAGTTTCGAATGACCTAACCCTTATCTCCAAACTAGTCGACCCTAAAACTCTTAACCTAATCAAAATATGCCTCTCTTCTACTTTCTTCACCTTTAAGGGGGTTTGCTATGAATAGATTGAAGACAAAGCCATGGGGTCCTCCCTTTCCCTAGTGGTAGCCAATATATTTATGGAACACTTTGAGTCTCTCGCCTTAAGCAACTTTCCTCTCAAACCCAAATGTTGGTTTCATTTTGTAGATGACACCTTTCTCGTTTGGCCTCATGGCCAAGCCAACTTGGTCTCTTTCTTCAATCACCTAAATAATCTTTCCCCCCACATCCAATTCACTATGGAAACCCAAAAAGACAACTCCCTACCCTCCTTGGATGTTCTCATCTCTCATCTTCCTGGTGGCTCCCTTTCTCACCAAGTCTATAAGAAGAAAACTCACACTGAAAGGTATTTAAACCCCAGTTTCCACCATCACCCAACTCAAAAATTCATTGTTCTAAAAACCCTTATTAGTCATTCCATCCTCATATATGCCCCTCAATTCCTTGAGGAGGAACAAGCCCATTTAACCAAATCCATTTTATCCAACGGCGACTCCCTCAAATTAACCAAACCTTCCGCTCAACCAACAAACCAAAACCTAAAACCTCCTCTCCCTCCTCTCTACCTCGTGCTCTCCTTTATCTTCCTTACATCCAAGGCACTATCGATCACATCGCGAAACTCTTGGCTAAGAAGAATATTAAAGTTGTGTTCAAGCCCCACAAAACCCTCAAACAACTTCTTATAACAACAAAAGATAAATCTGACCCTATGCTTGGCCCATGAGTTTATCAGATTCCTTGCTCCTGCGGGAAATATTACATGGGCCAAACCAGAAGAACCTTTAAATCCAAGCTTAAAGAGCACATAGCTGACACTACCCATAACCGAACATCTAAATCAGTTATCGTCAAACACTTGTTTAAATCAAAGCATATTATCTGCTTTGACCAAACTAAAATCTTAGCCCCAACCCCTTGTTACTCCTCTCGGCTCATTCGAGAAGCCCTTGAAATCAAAAAACATCCTAACAAATTCAACCATGAAGATGGCTACAAACTTGGTCATTCTTGGAAACCCACCATTCATCACCTTGACCATTAGACCTCTTTGAGGTTTCCCTCCAACCCCTTCCCCCCATCTACTCAACCAAACATATTCCTTAGTTCTTTCTGCACCTTTCTTAGCAGTCTATCCCTTTGTTTCTTAACCATTTTTCTTCCTAACTACTTATATAAACCACTATGTGATCTCAATATCTCTCTAATCTTTATTTACTATGTTCTCATTTCTAATATGATCTCCCTTTAATCATTTTCTATCTCATATTTTACTTTTCTCCTTTATCTTTATATCTATTCCCCTTTCTCTATTCTTTCTCTCTTTTTAGTTCTTATATGCCTCCTTTATCTCTTTCATCATTATCTTTCTCATTAATATCTCCATCCCTAACTACGTTGTCTTTATATCTGTTCCCCTTTCTCTATTCTCTCTCTTTTAATTCTTATATGCCTCCTTTATCTCTTTCATCATTATCTTTCTCATTAATATCTCCATCCCTAACTACGATACTTTTACCTGTCTTCATCTCCTTTTCAAATACTTCAATATCACCTCCTTCCCCATTCTTTTCAACTCCTATCCTTCATTTCATCACCTACTATTCTATTTTATTTCTTAACTTTAATACTTTATTATTAACAAAAATCTTTATTACTATTGTAATATTTATAGGTAGTCTCTCCTTTAATCTATTATCATTATCTCCCTTGCCTTTATACATTTTCTCTTTTCTACCTTTCTCTCCTTTTAATCCTAATCTAACTCTTTAACCATTTCTTTTTTCCGCTTTCCACTCTTTCCCTCTCTTTAGTATTATCTTACCCCTTTTCTATTCTAATACCTTTTTTTTCCCTAATCTAATATTATTTCTCTCCCCTTATCATTTTCAAACTATCTTACCTCCTTCTCTATTCTAATATTTTATTTCCCTAATCTAATATTATTTCTCTCTCCTTAGCATTTTCAAACTATCGTTCTCATTCTTTCTTTTAATTTTCTTTTAACTTAATTTATTTTAATACTATTTGAACTTAATTTAATATTTTATTATTAAATTAATATTTTTAATTATTCTTAACCTTTTTGGATAACCTAAAGTCAGCGATCATTTTCAAATTGTCAATGGTAATTTTTGCTTTACTTTTAAACCCAAACATTCTTTTACAACTTATCAACTTTCTATGTCCCTGATGATGGGTGGAGTGTCCACTCGAAATGTTGAATGTTTCAAAAACTCCATACACAGTTTTGATCCAGAAGTCTTTCCATCATTATGAATAATTGTGGAAACATGCATACTCAAAGTCTTTGGTGTATTTGGAGTATGTTATCGATGGATGGGAGCTCAAGATAGATCCCACAAAGATGGAGGCCATCACGAAATGGTGAATTCCTACAAATGTCACTGAAGTTAGGAGTTTTGTTGGGACAACACAGTACTTGTGGAAGTTCATAGCTTCATTTTCAACGGTAGTTACACCACTCTACACCATAACAACGAGTAGTAAGAGTTTCCAGTGGGGGAAGAATCAACAAAAGGCTTTTGATGAGCTGAAAAGAAAGATCAATCAAACATCAATTCTCACATTACCAAACTTGCAAAAGCCTTTTGAAGTGGAGACCAATGCAAGTGGGTATGTCATGGGAGCAATTTTGATGCAAGGACGAAGGCTCGTATGCCATTTCTGAAATATTTCATGGGGAAGTTCTCAACTACCCTACCTATGACAAGGAACTCTATGTCGTGGTTCACGCTGTCAAGAAGTGGAAGCACTATCTGATGGACAAGGAGACCATCATGCACACAGATCACCAGCCGTTACAGTGTTTGCGGGCCCAAAGTAAGATACAACAAACCAAACATTACAAATGGATGGGGTTTTATAGCAATTTCATCTTGTCATCAAGTATAAGAAGGACATCACAAACAGGTTGGCATACATGCTTTCAAGGCCACCCACATCCAAGATTACAGCTTTGGGAACTTTGATGCACATTGAGCCTTTTCTCGTGATGCATACAGAGAGGCATACATAGAAAATGAGGACTTCAAGGAGGTGTTTCAAGAACTACAAGGCGAAATTCATATAGAAGAAGGTGAGGGAAAGGTTGACTATCATTTCCATAATGGGTTACTCGACAAGCTCTGTGTCCCTAAAGGTGAATGATTGCAGTTTATCAGAGAGGCTCACACCTCCAAGATTGCAGGACATTTTGGTGTTGGGAAGATAGTTGTCAATTTACAGAGGTATGTGTATTGGCTCGGAATGCAAGAAGATGTAGCATGATATATTAGAGGATGTATATTTTTTTGTACCAGCAAGCCCAGTAACATGAAGCAAGGTCTATACCATCCCTTACATGTACCCACTCGACCTTGGGAAAGCATTTCCATGGATTTTGTGGAAGGTTTACCAACAACCAGGAAGGGGCATGGCTATCTATTTGTAGTAGTTGAAAGGTTTATCAAGATGTGCATTATCATGCCTTGTGTTAGCGTCAGAAGTCACTCCTGGATTGCTTGCAGGAGCAGAGCCCAAAGCCCATCAGTTTTATGTCACGATTTGTTTATAAAGGGTGATCAGATGGAGATAATGGCTCTAGGAGGTATCGCTCTAAATCAGGCACTGAGTCTGGTACGTAAAGAACAGAGGAGGTCTGGAATCCTAACTTCAGCCAGTGGGTTGATTTAAAGATGAACAGGTGGAAGACTTAGGAGTAAGTGAACAAACAGCTCTGGGCAACAGGCTTGCAGCGGTTTGTAGGAGAAAAACTCTGATAGCAGGATCCTCCTGGTTCAAGGCTTCAAGAAATTGAGAGAAGACTTGACTGGATCCTCCAATTCCAAGTCGTTCAACGTTAAGGAAATCACAGGGACTGATTAGAGGCTCCGTAACTACTACAGTGATCCATTACAACATCATCCTATAATAGTTACAGCTCCACTGGATCCTCCAATTTTGAGCTGCTCTAACACAGTGTAAACAAAGACATGATAGAAACTGGCATTCATAAGGCAAGAAGTCTCCAAAGTTCATATATATCCAGAACAACAATGCTTCATTAAAACTTTACAACCAGGGAGCTCTGCTCAACCATCGATCCTTACAAAAGTGGCCAAAATGCCTACATATACTTGGAACAAAAATACTGGAAGCTGGATCGAGACATCGCATTGAAGACATTATGTCTTCACATTTATTGCGCCTGCAGTCCCTGGACGCTTGTGGACTTTGGTCAGACGCAATCGAGTTCCCAAGGGCCTGAGAATGAAATGACCAGCTTACAGTCACCTCTGTATTTTCCATTTACGGTGGAAAAGATGTCCAACCACTATCAACTGCTGTAATAACTGCTTCATTGGGCTCGGACAGGTCCGGGTCGATTCTGTACCTTCAGGACATGGAGACCTTCGTGATGACTAGGAGGCTTGACACGAAGTGACGAACGGATGGTGACCAAGCAAGAAAAACGATAGGGCGAGCACAAGTGGCAGAATCCATGGGTTTGAAGTGTACGAGCCAGGTGGAGGAACACAGGGGCCGGAAAAACTGCGGTTGGCACGACACGGGGAGAAGACATGGCGGCAAGGGACAGATGGCGGAGGTAATGCGATGAGGCTTCGGGTTTTTCAGGAATTCGAGATTCGCGAGTTTGCAATGCGCAAACTCTTCGCCTCCGGGATCCCCGATATCCCGATGTGCGATGAGCTCCTCCTCCTATGAGTTAACCCTCCTGGCTATTCTATGGCCCATGCAACCACCTCTTTATGACCGGAGCTTAATCTCCGTTGGGGCTTCGGCGTTTTCGACGTCTCAATACATCAGTGATCGGAGCTCGCGATAGCGCGCCACCTGTATTCCACTATAGTTCTCCGCCCCGTCGGGAAATCGGGTATCGGGATATCGCGATTCCTAATATCATGTGCATGGGACTTTCATATCCCCGATCCCCGACTCTGCAGGATCTTTCGCCACGTGCCACAGCTGACGGACGACTCTGATTTAATCGGGCAATCGCGCATCGCGATTTACTCATGTAAGAGTTCTCTGCCTTTAGAAACTCTGATCCTCCGATGGACTGAAATCCCGACTCTCCTTCTGATGTCTGACACGCGTCCTGCCAAAATTAACGGCTAGGATCCCATCGGTCTTTCGAGACTTGAAAGGTCTCAGCCTTCTCTCCCTTTAAAATCTCGATACCACAAATGTTACTAACATTAGGCTCCATGGGGGATAGAGTCGTCCCTGCGATGCTCTAAGAACTCCTCCTGCAGTTCCAGTTGCCTTTCTGTTGGGCTATGGAGTCATTATTATGCCGCAAAAATAAAAATGAAAATGAACTAAGAAACAAAAAGACAATATTTACAAACAAAAGAGTCATCTGAGACTCAAATGAAACATTTTTTCAGGAAATGCCCATTCACTGGGCTGCCGAAAACCTCTTCACCTTCCAAATCCTGCAGCCTATATGTGTTGTTCGAGAAAGCCTCAGAGATTCTGAAAGGCCCAATCCACAGAGCTTCAAACTTGTTGTGTTTGCCCTTATCTTGTTTAGGAGCATCCCATTTCAATACCAGGTCTCCTACCTAGAACCGCTCCTTCTTGGCCTTCCTATCGAAAACCTGCTTGATTTTCTGCTGATGGTCCTGGATCTTGTCCAATGTCTGCTCCCTAGCCTGCTAGACCTCTACTAACTGATGAATCCCTCTGATCATGTCATCAGGCTCTTCCTGATAGTCCTGGAGGAATTTCGCTACAGGGATGGCTAGCTGAGAAGGGAAAACAGCTTCGGCTCCGTAGACTAACTGGAAAGGGGACAGACCTGTAGCTCTTTTCGTAGTCACTCGATCAGCCCATAGGGCGAATTTAAGCTTCGAGTTCCAAGCCCTTTGGTTGTCTTCCAACAACTTTTTGATGATCCTTATTAGGCTTTTGTTGGAGGACTCTGCTAAACCATTGCCTTGTGGGTAATACGGGGTGGAGTGAATCAGCTTAATCCTGAACTGCTCACAGAACCTGGCTAATGGCTCAGACCCGAAAGCGTCTGCATTATCAGTGACAATCTTATTTGGACAGCCAAACCTTGTGATGAGGTCCTCCAAGAATCCGATGATTACCTTGTGGGAAGCGCTCCTGGTGGGAATAGCTTCAATCCACTTGGTAAATAAATCTGTAGCAGTCAAGATCCACCTATGCTGCCCACTGGAGGGAGGGTGAATTTCTCCAATAAAATCTAGGCCCCACTGCTGGAAAAGCCCTGAAACCACCACTGGTTTTAACAGCAAGGACCTGAGCTGTTGCTTTCCTGCAAATTTTTGACAATTGATGCAGGTTCTGACCCTTTTGCAGACATCAACGAACATGGTAGGCCAATAGTATCCAGCCCTGAGGATTTTGTGGGTCGTGGCTCTCCAGAAATGGTGCCCCCCACACAGGCCACCGTGAAATTCAGCTACGACCTTCTCGGCCTCTGGTGGACTTATACATTTTAGAAGCACCCCCAGGGGGTCTTTCCAATATAGCACTTGATCGATTAGGCAGTATCTGACTACTTTGAGCTTTAGAGCTCTGGCTTTGCTTTTTTGTGGGCCATCTGGACACCGCAGCTCCTGCAGAAAGTATATGATATCCTTATACCAAGGACATTGAGCCAATGGGGGTTCCCTTTGATGATCTATGTCAGATAGCCGACCTTGTTGAATGTCTGAGCATTCGTTGATGAAACTTATCCCCAAAGCTTGGCAATTTGCTTCAGCCAACAACTTGGCTAAATCTTGCCCTTTGATCAACTTGGTGGGCCTTATTTCCAGGTCGAACTCCAGGATTTTGGCTATCCATTTACTCCTTCTCTCGTCTATGTCAAGCTGAATAAGAATATCTTTAACAGTAGCCGAGGGGACATAGGCGATGATCTTCGACTGCAGGATATAGGTTCTAAAAGCTTTGAGAGCTTTCACTAGAGCATAAGCTTATTTTTCCATAGTGTCATACTTGACTTCGGCATCCCTTAATGCTCGACTGAAGTAAGCAATAGGCTGTTCTAACCCACTGTCATTTGTCTGTAGTAGAACAGCAGCCACTGTGTCGGGTGAGGCAAAGGAGAAAATAAGGAAATCCTTTGAGTAATCATGACTGATCAGCACAGGAGCTTCAGTCAAGGCCTTCTTGATTTGCTCAAAGGAATGTCGCGATTGAGGGGTCCACTTTACTTCATTTTCTTTCTTTAACATGGTTGTTATAAGCTTTACCTCCTTAGCAAAGTTAGGCACAAACCTCCTTAGGAAATTAATTTTACCAAGGAAAGATTGGACCTCCTTCCTAGACCTCGGGATTGATAAAGCTTGTATTGCCTCAATTCTGCTGGGATCAATCCTGACTCCTTCTACTGATACTATGTGGCCTAGTAACTTTCCCTCCTGCATGGCGAATAAGGATTTCTTGGGGTTTAATGAAATGCCAAACTTTCTGCATTTCAAGAAAACTTTCCTAAGGTGGCGACGGTGTTCTTCATCAGATTTTGAAAATACTGTGATGTCATCCAGATAGACGACCACGAATTTATCCTTTTCCCCAACGAAAGCTATGTCTATGGCACGCTGGAATGTCACCCCTGCATTCATAAGTCCAAATGGCATCTTGGCATACATGAATGTGCCCCATGGAGTGGTGAATGTTGTCTTTTCCCTGTCTTCAGGCAGAACAAAGACCTGATTGTAGCCAGAGAAACCATCAATCATAGACATTCTGGAAGCTCCTGTTACCCTCTGTAGTATGTGTTCCATCTTTGGCAAGGGGTAGTTATCCTTCCGTGAGCTCCGGTTCAAATTTCTGAAGTCTACACAGAGTCGGATCTCTCCATTCTTTTTCCTTACTGGCACCAAGTTAGCCACCCACTCTGAATATCTTAGTGGTACAATGATCTGAGCTTGAAGCAGCTTCTTCACCTCTCTCTCCATGATGGGCAGCAGCATGGGATTGATCTGTCTCAGCTTCTGCCTGAAAGGCTTTGCCTCCTCTTTTAATGGAATTTTATGCTCTATGACCGAGGTGTCGTAGGTTTTGAGGTCTTCGTAGGTCTAGGCAAACACATCAGCGAATTTCTTTAAGAGTCCAATGTATCCAGTCCTCTGCTCCCCTGTCAGACTTCTTGACAATTTGACATACTTGGGCTCACTCTCAGTTCCAATGTTGCACTGAATAGTATCAGCGTCCTCCTCTGAGACCTTTCCTTTTACAGACACATCATTACTATCAAAAATCCTTTCCAAGGGAACGAGTCCCCTGGGAATATGGTTGTTGGGCAGCTGTACAATGTCACGCCCTGCAATCTTATTTAGAAGTTTACCCCCATCGGGCTCTTCTTCTGAGACAGCATCTTGGTCTATATGCATTTCCGAAAATTCCTCAACGGTCTCCAAGAACCTCTTGACCTCAAGATCATCCTCGAATACCTTCCAATGCTTTACGTTGTCAGGGATGGAGGGTCTGTATTTAACCTCCACATCATATCTGAATTTGGGTGGCAGAGGTACTTTGAAAATGCTAGCCGATGCAGACAAGGAATCCGCCAAGGTGTTCTCCTCTCTTGGGATAAAGGAAATATTAAATGCCGAGAAGAAACTGTCAACAAGGTCCCAGACCTCATTCCTGTAACTCCTGAGTCAAGGATGCTTAGCTTGATAAGCGTTTCTGACCTGTTGGACCACCAACTCTGCATCACCGAACACTGCTACCTCCTGAATTCCCATTTCCCTCGCAGCTCTTAGTCCCAGAACAAGAGCCTCATACTCTGCCACATTGTTGGTAGCTTCAAATTCTAATTTGTATGACAGAGATATGGTTTCCTGAGCAGGAGACACAAAAACTACTCCAGCTCCAGCGCCTTCTCAGGAACAGGCTCCATCGAAAAACATTTTCCAGATTGGGTTGATGGAGAGAGGAACTTCAGGGGAAACAGTGGGTTGTTTTCTAAGTCTCAGAGGCGGCTCTGGGGTATGGGTGAGCTGCAGTAAACTGGAGCCTAAATCAGTGTCTAAGGCAAAAATAGGATGGTTGGTGGGGTTGGCTTCATCACTGATCATATAGGCCAATTGAGCTTCCCTGTACAGTCTTCTATGCTCTCCTCCAAACACTGGGATAGTAGCATATGTGAGGTCCATCTGCAAGCTTCCCCCCAGTCTTTTTATCCAAGATCTTGATAACAGCATTCCGAACTTGGGGGGGACATCGGCTACTACGATATCCATGACCACACTTTTCATGGGCAGTTGAAACAAGATCACAACCAGGTCTT
>SNQJ01S0191757.1:0-17945 GCA_010110895.2 Picea sitchensis
AAAATTATTTACAATTATAATTTATAAATTAAAAAATAAAAAATAAAATGCCAAAGTACGTTATATATATTATTTAATTGGATCCACACCGCTCCAATTTATATAATGTATAAATTGGAGCGGTGTGGGTCCAAACCACCCTCGACAACTTCCACAATCACATGCTTATATGACGTCAGGTCACCACGTCACTCCGGGAAATTTTCACGCTGCACATCCAATTGTCTTCAATGGCCTCCAACAACGCGTGTGCACGCCATAATCAACGCATAACTCAACTCTGTCACTCTGAATCAGTTTCTGCCACAGTCTCATTTCATTACAATGCTCACATTAGTCTAGTTTCATCGCTAGTGTCAGTTTTCAATTATTCAGTTCAAGACTCTGTTTAGTTTAAAGCATAATAAGTGGTCTTCTATGTGTGATAAGAACCACTCTTTTTTATTAAGTCAAGTATGAAGTATACATTTTTGTACTCCAACAATGTTTTAGTCAAGTTAATAAGTCGTTCTACAATTGTTAATATAGAGTTAAGTCTCAGTCCCAGATGGATGAGATCCTCTGCACCCCTGATAAATATGCAGTTTTCGTATGTTTTGATGGTCAAAGTTTTTGGGGGAAGGATAGAAATACATCAAACTGGTTGGAATCATCCTATGCATGGATTAAAGCTCTCTACCTGGTGAATATACTTCTGATGACAATGTTTCATTCAAATCTTCATGTGTTTTTATCTTATCTTGAATGCAGTTTTTTATTTTTGCAAAGTACATTTCATTTCCTTTGGCTATTGTATAACTTGTCTTTATTGATATGCAATCTGTGAAAACAGCTAATGCTTGGTGAATATTTGTTTTTATCACAACTTGAGGGAGTAATTGTGTTTTTGATACATGTTTAGTGCCTTGAAATGATATTTTAAGTATTAAACTTCTTGCAGCAGATCATTCATTGAGTGGTTTGTTGTTTCCCTTTGTGTTTATTATTTCACTTGTTTGTCATTTGTGTGACACTATCCAACGAGAACCCTCCTCCAAGTCTGGTTTCCAACCCAACCATGTTACTATCTTGGTAGAACCAACCCTCTAACTGACCAACAAAAATTAAAATCAACTATTCCAAACTTGAGGTGGCCTAGCTTTGCCCTTTAGCAGTCAGGTCCAGACTTTAGGACCAACAATTCACATGCATGCAACAATTATCACCCAATATAGAATGAAATATCCAAGAAATTTTGAACCCTACTCATTTGTTCCAATTAGGAAACCGCTTGAAGTCATATTGGCAATAATGCACAACAACATTGAGTAAGAAAAAAATCACGTATAGATTCCATCGATTCATATAGGGCATAGAATGCATCGAGTATCATTACTTAGGAATGAAATCCAACCCCGTTTTCTCTAGATTACATTCGCTTTCCCTACCGGGAATACCAGTAATAACTTGATAGACAAGGAATATTGTATAGTTGAGAGATGGACAAGAGGGTTGGGGTCACCGACATAACTCAAAGTCTTTCTTATTTCCTTGCCCTGTGTCTCTGTTCAGTTGCAACCTTGAGTTACATTCTTGTTCTCTTGTTTCAAATGTATTGTATTTGACGTCTACATTTGTTTAGGTCTTTTCTATCCCCGAATAAAGCGATAGATAGCATAGGGATAACCGGTGAGAGGACAACTGGTTGGGTGGGATGGAACCTAACTACATCTACTCAGGACCTTGAGACCTCACTTCCTCCTCTGTCCTCTGCCTCTGCTTCTATGTCGTTGTGCCTTATTCCAATTGGCTTTTTATTGCCAACTCCTCTACTATGATGTGGGACAAATAAATATTTAGTCTAAAGGGTCTATACTTTAAGCCAACTTGAAGAGATCTTCCCAAACGTGAGTCAAAGATTTGTATTCTTTCTACGAGACATATTCCTCCCCATGAATCGTGCAAGTGGGGTTTGACCCTCAGGGATGAATCTACCTTATTGAATTCATTTTTTTTTATCTATGGTCTTATCTAATCAATTGGGAGTGTATTGCTTCTCCACTTCTTAGTTCTTGGACGTTGACTGACATGAAATATATCTGCTAGAAGCAAGAGTTACAGAGGTTGATATGAGTATCTTCCCTTATTCCAACTTTGTTCTACCCACGACTATACATTCTCATTCAATGTTTTACATTTAGCTATTCTAAATTCCTGCATAGTGACAAGTATATGCTGTGATGCAGCCTTGTTATTCTATCAAAAAAATTCCTAAAGTAAACAAAACACTATAAAAAATTATTATTGTTTCAACATTATTTTATAATAATCTTATAAAATAATAAAATAATATACGTCCATAAATCATTTGACTAATATTTTTGTAACAAAAATAAATATAAAATATAAAAATTTATTATAAAGTTCATTTATTCAACTATTTATCAACGCAAACTTCCCGGCCTTTCATTTCAAAAGGTGTACATAACTAATAATCACATATAAATATAATTCACTTTTTACAATTTAGGTTTAAATTTGAGCAATTAAAGAGATATATAATTATAATTAGGTTTGATAGTTTCTCACTTTGAAGTTGGATTGTAATAACACAATGTTAAAATTAATAGTTTTTAATTATCTAAACAAATGATATAAATTTAACTATTCCAAACAAATGATATAAATTTAAAAAAAAATGCAATGTTATTATGATAAATTAGTGAAAGTTATGGATTTTTTTGGAGGATATTTTAAGGTCACGAACAAGTCACTAAGGTCTACAGAGGTACCCTTCTGGATTTGAACTTATGAACTCTCAAGAGGAAACATATGTTCTTAACCATATATGCATGACTATTAACATACTCATGTAGATAAAGTATATTTATGTATGTCATCTTTGTTTTTGTGTGAGAAATAATATATTTATATATGTCATCTTTGTGGAATAAAATTCAGCATATCATTCTCCTTATTCTTTATTCTATTATAATAGTAAAACTTACAATTTATTTCAACATTATATGTAAATTTTTTTTTTTTATAATAGTAAGACTTGCAATTTATTTCAACATTATATGTAAAGTTTTATTTTTTTATAAATAAATGTTTTGTATTATTAATATACATTTACAATCATATTAATCCTCTTCCAAATTTGATGTACCCATACCCATATAATCTTAGATCCATGGTTTTTTTTTTTAAGTAAAAAAGATAGTACCTGCTATATTAAGTTATCAGAGAAACATTGACAAAATACATAGAGATATAGTTCTGAGCCACCAAAAATGTTGTCGTTTTATCGAAAACCAACATAGTTTGGAAAAATGTTTTGCCCTTTGTCCTGCCCAAAGGAAACCAGGATAGATAGCCATAGGTCAAGTTTACATGTAGCAACAACATGATTAAACATAAAACAAACTAGCAAAGGAAAACCTAGATACCCGGTGACTTGTCGCCCTTGCCTGTCTGCCATGTGGACCTGGTTGGGATGGCGAATGGTTGTGCACAGAATGGACATTTCCTCTTTGTTGGAGCGTTGGAGTACGCGTCAAGGAGAAAGTCCAGACTTTGTCCCATGAGAAGGGCTCTGTGCTCCTAGTCTTCCATGTGGCCTCGGAGTTCGAACACCAGAGCCAGATGCTCTGCACAGAGGAAAGGACCATGCAAGTCATGATTACTTGCATCGTCGAAGATTTCATTCCCCACTTCCACGTTCATCCAAGTCTGGCCTCGATCTCAGTCAGTCCTGCACCAGCCGCTTCCTCCTTCATCCCTGGTCTGGTCTCGTCCACGTTCCCTTCGACGTAAGCCTTGTCCCGAGCCTCGTCCTTGATCGTTGCCTTCTCAGCATGGTTGGTGGGGCTGTAGTCACCCATCCATGGTATCTCTTCAATGATACACATAGGGAATTCATCTACCGTCTCGTCTTTAGGACCGCTACCATCCTGTAAGTCTGGCGCCATGTCTTGGGGTTCCAGGGTGGTCACTAATTCCTCCAGGAACGATGTTTCTTCAACATAGCAAGTTGGAAAATCATCCGTGACGCCTCCCTCCAGACTGCGTCCAGGCTCAATTGCCATGGTATGACTGCTACGCTCTGTCCCAGTCTTAGCAATAATGGCATGTAGAGCCAATTGGTCAGTGTGAGCCCTCTTCTGGAGAATGGAAGTTGCCATCGACAGAGTGTGCTCCAGGTTCTTCCTCCTTTTCTTTTGCTCTTTGTGGGTGTACCAGGTCGAGCCACGGTGAGGCCTTCCTCGCTTCCTGGTCATTGTTGCTGAGGGGTGGATAAGAATGCAGAGAGAATGCAGTGAAACGAAAGTGAGCCAAGATGATAAGGAACCAGAGCTGCACCGGAGCTCCCAACTGATGGGGAGGTCCAAAACGAGAGCGAACCAGCTCTGTCCAGGCACTCGAAATTTCAAATTACCAAGTGACAAATTTTCTTGTCTATCCATAAACCCTGTCATGTTGAGTGTGGTCTGAGAGAGAGATTTTGCATGAGGGAGGGGTCCCTCCTCCGTATAACGGATGTAATGGCCTCCTACCATCATAAATGCAGAGAGAATGGGTGGCGGCCATCAACATTTATGCTATGGCTCGATGCTGAGCCATGTGGTGAGGCATTGTCGCGTGTCACCCCATCCAGGGATCTTAGATCCATGGTTAAGTACACACACAAAACTCTACTTTTTCCTATATAGATAAGTATGTATATATAGTTAAGTATGTACATATATTGGTGTAGATCCATGTCAACCTTGGATCTATCAAGCTTCGAGAGAGACCAAAAGGTTTTGGCAAACAATTTTTTTTTTAAATTTAACATGGTAATGTGATCTAAATATCTCAATCATCAAACCAACTTGCCAATGATTATATGTAGGGACTGTTGGTTCAACATGTTGCATTTAATTGCGTGGAAAGGTGATTTTACAACCCAATATAGGGAAGATGTTGTATTGTGGATAACAATAATACCATCATATGTCAGCTTGATTTTTTTTATAATACTTATAACAAATAATATAAATAATTCCATATATTAGCCCAATAAAAATACAAATCGAAATAAAAATATATATATATGTATATATATATATGTATATATATATATATGTATACATATAAAAGAGAAACAGTAATGTGCATATACTATAAAAGCCACTTAATATAAAGAGATAAAAATAACAATACCAAATTTAAACAAATAAAAATACAATCTCCAACACACACACACAATATTGTTACAATGCAAATATAAATATCTTAACAATAGTCAAAATTTCATTTCTATAGGGGTGGAAGGTGTGGGGGGATCATACTATATCTCGAAGGAAAATTAGAGGTAAATTTTTCCTAGGGTCTAGATGAATCCACAAAAAACCAAGAAGAAGTCTATGCTCTTCTCCAAGTCTTACTTGTAGCACTCAAATAGGGGATCTAGTGTTTGATTGTCATTGGAGACTCAAGCACCATTATCAAACTCATGTGAGAAAAATATTCCTCTCTTGACATTAAGATAGCCTCCATAAAGTAAATCAGTTTTAGCTCTAGTGGTTGGGAGGAATGATTGTTATCCTCCCCACCCAGGTTCAATTCTCACAAGTGACATGTTGACCTATTAACAAGTATATTATTGTAATGACTTTGAGCCCTATTATTGATTGGCCTTATGCCTCGAAGATTCTAGGGTTTACTCTAGATATCATTGTCGAAATGAGGGGAAGTACTCGAGGGTTTTCCCTAGGCTTTGTAACTTGGAAAATAAAAATATGGCTTCCATAATATATAATTCTCATAAAGAAGCTAACCACTTTAAAAAAAAAAAACCATTTTATTAGATTCTTCAAGAGCATAATCATAAAGTAGATTCATAATAAAATGAGTCAACATCATTAGAAATTGGGGTTCTTAGGAAAAGAGGGGGTATATGTTATCAACCAATACCTTAACTTGTCTTATCAATATAATGAAGGAATGTTAAATCACATTATACCTCCACTTTTCTCGACATTAAGTATAATGGATTTCATACAAGTTTCATGGATATGAAAGGAGCTATGATCCATTTCTTTGCATTCCTAAACTTCAATTCACTCTATCCTTTGAATATTCGATTGAGGTATATCGCTAATAAGGTGGGATAATGGAAATAATTCTAGGATTTAGCATCATTGGTTGGAGTAAGGTTTATCTTCTTGATAATGGCATGGTAAGAGCCTCACCTAGTTTGTAAATCATGATTTGGAATTCTAGTTTACAATAACTAGCTCCAATTTGTGTTCATCTTTGGAATTTCCTAGTTCATGGAATTTGGGTTATGTGTCTTGGATTTTCAACACTTTGGATCCTAATTTATTTTCCCAAGATTGGGCTCTCATTCTTCCCTAGAGCTACTCTTTATTTCACTGCAATTTTTGGGGTTTAGATTTTGTGGTCTACTTCCTTTCTATTCTCTAGATATTTCCTCAAGGGGGTCTGGTCCCTTTGCAATTAAAATCTCTAGGTGAATCTGTGAGTTAAGTAGTCTGTTATTTTTCTTGGGTTGGATGCACAATGTATTTTTTATAGTGATTATTTTTGGTTGGGTGCACAGTGTGACCTATTTGATGTTCTGGTCTACACGTTTTATTTTTCATCTTGAGAATATCACTACCCGAAATTGGCAACATTTACTTATTACTTACATAGGTTCCATGGATTATAGTCAAGTTCAAGAAATTCATAGGGCCCTTCACTAGCATGAGGAAACCATCCAATGTAACTGGACCTTAGTCTTCTTAGTGACAACAAAGATACATGAGAATGAACACCATTGTAATGATCATAATTCAATATTCATGGATGTAATAGCTCAACAAAATAAAAAATAGATGCATTGGAAGAAGAGTACCACTCACTCAAGAATCTGGTTCTCAATTTAAGAAAAAAATCTCAGCTAGAATCCTCCAACCATAGGATTTCTAGCAACTTTGTTCACCCTGATTTCAAGGAGTACAATATAATGTACGAGATGCTCAAATATATGGACATTGGAAATCAAGGATCTCATCCATCCAACCAAGGGTAACTTGGAGGGGGAAAATAGCCATCACATTTTCCATTAAATTTCATGTTATGTAAATAAATCATGATCTTAAGAACCTTTTTTAGAATATATACATGTAAGAAATACTGGGATGCGGTTTTTGTGTAGAATTGTATCTTGTGTTTTCAACAAATAAAGAGTTGGCCAATTTGGAAATATAAGGTCAACTATTTTTGTAACTCTGTTTAGCTTAGACAACAACTTTTATAATACAAATTCTCCTAAATTTTGTTAAAAAAATAAATAAATATTTCTACAATATTCATATCTCCATAAGCTTTGAATTCTATGGAATTGAGCATCGCTACAAGTAGTATAAACCCATTAGAAATAATCAAATTATTTGCACCGAAATAGATTTCATCCCTCTCAAAGCTTGATATATTCAAAGTTAAGTTGGATTTAAGCTAGTATTTAACATGGATAACAATGACATCAACTAGAACCCCCCAGATAATGATGTTTCAACGGTGGAGGAATTTGCTGAGGAAACCCTAGCGACTCCGTAGAGATTCCCTGCATGCACTGACCTGACTGCAGACGCAACGGTTGCATGATTCGCATTGGTACGACCAGACACCCCACAACTAAAGAATCAGGATGAGTCCAGAAGGGCGGGGGACCCCCCTCGTATAGGAACATAACAACCAACGATAGAGCTGGAACAAGAGCCAAATGACCCACCTTTGAGTCATCGCCGCACATGAGAGAACAAATCCTAACCAAATAGCATGGACTTGGAAAAGCAATGGATGTGGAGCCAAGTATGTCTCATCCAAAGGAATCTCGAGGATGGGAACCAGGAAAATGCATTCCCCAATCGAAAAAACCTCCAAGATATCTCATAATATCAATGAGGGTAGCGGAACACACTCAGTTCATGAGAGAGCATGCCCTAGTAGGCAAGTTCTTGGGGCTTTGGCCTTCAGAATGAGATCTATTGAGATGGATCAAAGATTGGTGGAAACCTAGGGGTGACTACAAAGTTCAACTCAACTCCAAAGGGTTCTTCACGTATCCTCTATAACCTGAAAGACAAGGACAAAATATTTGACAACAGGCCATACTTCTATAACTCGGCAGGGCTATTCCTTCGGTTCTGGATAGACCTCTTCAGCCTAGAAAAGGAGGATTTCACAATGGCCCCAGTATGGATCAGGCTCTATTCCTTGTCACAGGAGTTATGGCTAGAGGAAATACTAATGGGTATAGGAAACACTGTGGGACGATATGTCAAATCTTCAGAAGCCACAAAACAAAGAAAAAAAACCTCCTATGCCAAGATCTATGTCTACATTGACATCTCAAAAGCTCTACCAGGCTCAGTAACCCTGGAGTATCAGGATGAAGACTGGAACCAAACAATAGACTATGAGCACATCCCTTTCCGCTCTAAAAAATGTCATTAGCATGGCCACCTCTTTCGAGACTACTCCCTAAATGCCCAGATCCCCAAAGATGGAGAGAGCAAGCAAAAATACGAATTCACCATAGTCACAGGTCGGAAATAGAACCTGCCTCGGAAGCAGAATCAAGGAAATGCTCCAAAAATAACCACCAAAAACTCCTACGACATTCTTAACCAATTATCAGGAGAAGAAGAGGTCCAAGATCCGCACAAAATGAACAGTCGGGAGAAAGAAAAAGTTCAAGCATCACATCAATATGAAAAAGGCAAAGAATATCATCGAGGGGACAAGATGGATGAAAACAAGGATACTCTTATGTAGTTAGATGAGCAAGACCTAGCGAACATACACCTTGAAAAACTGGAGGAAGCACTCAACCGGAGGGATCTGCACACAATTCATATGGAACATCTCATAAGGGTTCACAAAGTGTTCATAGAATCCATTGCAAGCTCCACTTCACGGCTAGGTATAGACTTAGACCCAGCCACAGACTCAAAACGTGCCCCACGAGAAAATAAAAGATGAGGACACAAATCTGCCCACCGGCTCATCAAGGAAGTAGGGAACTTCATGCTCAACTCAGGCCAGGTTCAACGGCTCTCGGAGGGATACCTCCATCCACCTCCCCACTCATCATGATGAATATCATAACTTAGAACATTAGAGGACTCAATGTAAGATCCAAGCAGAGGACTCTTCGAGACTGCATACGTGTTGAGAATCTAGATTTCCTCATGTTGTAGGAGACAAAATGTGTTGGAGAAGAAGAAGAGACCATATTTCGACGTTGTTGGAGAGGTTGCGACTCCCTCCACACTGACTCCAACGGTGCGGTTGGGGGATCAATGATCCTATGGAACCCTGCAACAGTTATCATAGATAAGCCCTTCTCCATTGTAGGTATGATCACGACACACTTCAAAGTCATAGGATATTCCAAGGAAGGTGAGATAAAAAATTATTATGGACCTCAAAGCCCACAGGACAAAGATAAATTCTTGAAGCAAATCAATACCATCAAATCACTATTGAGCTCACCTAGTTGGTTGTTGGGTGTTGAATTCAACATGATCCTTTCGCTGGAGGAGAAAATGTGGGGCACCAAATGGCTTGAGAAAGACAGTGGTAAGTTCTGAACCCTCATAGACCAACTGAATCTAATAGACATAGAGACCAAGAATGGTATTTTCACCTGGTCCAACCGTAGATATGGACATCAACATGTAGCTTTCCGGCTAGATCACTTTCTCATATCGGAAGCCCTGTTGTTGGAATATCCTACCATAGAGGCCAACATTCTACCGAAAGAAGGCTCAGACCACTAGCTCGTCTCGCTCTGTCTAGATGTAGGATCGATGTCGAAACTCAAACCCTTCATATTTGAGAAATTTTGGCTATCCCACCCTAACTTCCATCGGATCTCAACTTCCTGGTGGAATCAATTAGAAATAGAAGATGTCACCTGCATGTAAAAATTTCAGCAGCGACTCAAAAACTTCAAGACACATCTAAAGCATTGGAATAAAAACACCTTTGGAATATCCTTCAAAGAATGCAAGAAATTGAGAATAGACTAGAAACCCTGCAAAAGACATTCATTTCAGGAATCATAACTACGAACTTAGTGAAGGAAGAAAAGGATCTTAAGGCGGAATTGGAAGAATGGAAAAAGCAGGAGGAAACAATATGGAGTCAGAAATGCAGGGTTCAATGGCTCAAAGAGGGTAAGAAGAACACCAAATTATTTCACCGATCAATGGTGCACCGTAGATACATAAATAGAATAACTCAGCTAAAGGATGCTCAGGGTAATCCCATCAGGGAGCACAACAGAATTGTTGAGGAACTAACCAATTACTACAAAGATCTTCTAACAGAAACCATTGATGAAAGAGTGCCAACAATCGACAAAATCACCAGGCACATACCCTCCTTGATAACTCAGGAACAAAATGAATCCATAATGAGGCCCATCACTCAAGAGGAAGTCGACCAAGCTGTTAAAGAAATGCCCCCAGAGAAACCACCTGGTCCATATGGCTTTACTTTGGATTTCTTTCATTATTGTTGGGATATGATCAGAGAATAAGTGTGGCAGGTGGTGGAGGAATCTAGAACCTCAGGTCAAGTCCTCTTAGCCCTTAATTCCACCTTCCTTACACTCATCCCAAAGGAAGAGAGGGTCACACACCCCAAACAATACAGACTGATAGCCCTCTGCAATGTCATCTACAAAATCATCACTAAGGTCATAGCCACGCGTCTCAAACCAATTCTAACTTTTGTCATCTCCAAAGATAAAGCGAGCTACGTGGAAGGCAGGCAAATCATGGACAACATCATCCTCACACACGACATTATCCACTCGCTGAAGATGACAAAGACCCCAGGTATGCTCATAAAACTCAACCTCTCTAAAGATTTTTTATAGAATTAGTTGGCAGTACATGCGCTCCCTACCAAGCATGATTTCAAGGATGAAAAATTATTTTAAAATGTAGAAACCTTGGCGAATCTTACTAATCCTTCATATGCCAACTATAAATGTTTGGAAATATTGTTGTAAAAATATTCAAATTTCTAATGATTTTATATAGTTTATATAAAATTTTGGCGATTTTTAAGGTAAAATAATCTTTTCTTTTAGAATTTGGGCGAATCATTTTTATAAAAATGAATATTTTTTGGGGAAAAACCATGATGATCGAAATTTATCCCCTAAAATCATCCATGCTCCCTACTAGAAGCTTTTGGTTTCGACAACCACTGGGTAGGTTGGATCATGAGGCTCGCCTCTTCAACCTTCTTCTCTATCCTAGTCAATGGTGTGCCCTCCCAACCCTTCTCCCCTACCAGAGGAATCTGCCAAGGAGACCCCCTTTCTCCTTTCCTATTTGTTTTAATGGCGGAAGGACTGGAACGCTACCTTAAAGCCTCTGTTTTGGAAGGATCCCTTAAAGGCCTTCCACTGCACAACATTTAACCATCCCCCTTGCACAACTAGTTTTTCTATGACACCCTCCTCCTGAACACTTTGATAGCTCGAGAAGCCATTAAACTCAATTCTATCATCACTGATTTTGTTGATGCTTCGGTAATGGTCCTAAACCTTGAAAAATCTAAGCCCTACTTTTCAATACCCCGGTCGCCATCCAAAACCATATCTCCTACCTCTTGGGTATACCTAAGAGCTCCCTTCCATACAATTATCTAGGCATCCCACTCACAGGAGCGCCCACGCATAACATCTCCTGGGACAGTTTGCTACTTTCCATCTCTAATAGACTCAACAATTGGACGTTCAGGCCTCTCAATATCGCTTCTAGGTTGGTGCTCTTCAAGTTTTTTCTTCAAGCCTTGCCAACCTACCTTTTCACTGCCTTAGCAACACCACAATTTGTCATCTGAGCCATTAGGAACATTCAACATAGCTTCTTATGGAATGATCACCACCCTAATAAGAAGTGGGCTCTAGTTGGTTGGGATAATATATGGAAACCTAAAGATTTGGGTAGACTAGGGATTTGGGACCCAGGGAAACTGAATCAAGTTATGTGAGCAAAATTGTGGTGGCGATGGTTGAAGCACCCTACAGAACTCTGGGCACAAATCTGGAAACTAAAATATGCACTTGCCACTCGAGAAGAGAAACTGATCAGATTCAACGATCAGATACAGGGATCCAATATATGGAACACGGCCTGGCTTAACATATAGCTAGTACAAAAGAAAGCTTTCTAGGAAATCAGGGATGGGGAAAATGTATGGTTTTGGTAGGACTCTTGGCAAAAGAAACCGCCTTTAGCCACTCTAGAAGAACTCACCCCCCTATGTCAATCACTGCAACCTGAAAAATTTAGATGGGTTAAGGATATTTGGAGAACACTTGACATGAACTGTCCATGGTGCACTTGGAAAAATGAACTGCATGACCTACACCTCCCAAGAGAAATGGACCTATAGGCTTGGCGAGATTTTGAAAAACAACGGAAAATATCCATCAGGGAAGGCCTGGAGATTCTCAGAAGGGGGCATTCCACATCCAGAAACTTTTCAGTCAAAGAAGCCTACTATTTGCAGGGGAACTATCAAGATCAGGCCAAGGAGAGCATATGGGGTAAGATCTGGAACTCAAATCTCAAAAAACGAGGTCTCATAGGTCCCTCCATCTGCTCCCTCTATTAGCAACAGGAAGAAACGATGGAACACCTTTTCAACCATTTCCACTACAATCAGACAATTTGGGATTTGGGGACTCAAATAATGTGTCGCTCCAACAGAAACAGGACTAGCATCATCGACACTATAGAAAATTGGGACTTGATCACTTATCAGAACCCAATTCTCGATCGCATCTGGTAGCTCTTACCAGCCTTCACCCTTTGGAAAATCTAGAAAGAAAGAAACAAAATAATCTTCAGATCGAATGCTTCACCCCCCACCTCAACTTAGGAAAGAATCATGAATTTGATCCGGGAAATAATTAAAAGAGGTCAATGGTCCCATGAGGACTTAAAGTGAAGTATGGGTGAACGACGTATCCTTCAAAATTGGCAACTCAACATGGTTGACGCAAACCAAACCCCAGGGGCCAACCGGTCAACTAGCATCCCAAGCACCTGGTCCCCCCCCCACCAACAGGATTCATCAAAATAAATTTTGATGGCACATCAATAGGAAATTTAGGCCTGACTGGCTTTGGGGCGGTCCTCAGGAACTTAGACAGATAAATCCTCCACTTTGCAGCGGGTTATCTGGGTTTCAACACAAAAAAACTGCTGATCTCTGGAGCCTCCTAAGAGGAATCAAGATAGCAACAGACCACCAAATTAACAAGATCATTACGGAGGGGGATTCCCATATCATCATCTAGCTCATAACCAAAATTCTTCATGGAGAGCACCCTCTGGAAGTCTCATCCAGTTGGAGACTTTCTGGACTCTTGGAGGATTTTGGCTCCCTCTTACAGCCCAACTTCACCATCATCCCCTCACACGTGAAAAGGGATGCAAAAAAAGTAGTTGACTGCCTGGCAAATGAAGGAGTGGCTTCCATGATAGAGTTGATCCATTAGAATGCCCAAACCTTGCCCCGATTTGAACTGTCTAACTGCTGCGTAGACTTGGCCAGGAATGATTACCCAACCCCGGATGGGGTGCCACGCAGCACACAGCGGCCACATAACACATGCTTGGTTCCAGCCATAAATATGGCAGGCTGGCTCCCATCCCCTCTCTATTAAATGGGAGCTCGCCATTACTGCCCATAAAGAGGCGAAGGACGGCTCCATCGCGCGAGAAAAAGGATGGCCATGTGATTCAATGGATGGGAGACATTAGTGGCTGCATTCATGTCGCTCCTCTATGCTCTTATCCAACAATGCAACAACTCATACCATTTCACCTTTGCCCTGCACCAAGCCAACAAATTTGAGTTCTGGTGCAGCCACCACAGGACCTCTTACACGATAACGTTATGGATCACCTCCTTGATGTCGAGGGAGAGAGGAAGGTCGTGTTGTGGCCCTGCCTAGCATATCTTCGCTGCACAACAGAGGAGGAGGCAGTAGTTAGAGCGAGCACTCTCCATAGCTCTCACTCAGCGCACTCAGGCTGCACTCAACAGAGTGAAGGTTAGGTCTCCTCCAATGGCTTATGTGGAGGAAGTGATCCCAGAGGAACCTTTACATCTCCCTCTGGAATCCCTCCTCTTCATTGTGCCAGAGAATTGGCAGCCCCCAAGCCATTTTTCAGCGGAAGCCATTGCACCAGCCACAGAGGTTTGCACTTGCATCATAGAGGGGGCAGAGGAGGTTCACACTTGTATCATGGAGGAGGAATTGCCAGAGGAATTCCTCCACCTTGACTCACAGGACGCCTCTCTTCCAGGTGACATCAAATTCTCCAACGCCGCAACGGAGGACGAGGAGCTCGGGAAGGAGGAGAAAGTTGGGATAGAAAAAGACAGGGATGGTGCACAAGAGGCTACAGGCGAGGTTGTTGGTGGTATGGCGGTGGAGGGTGGATCGGTCCTAGTGCCACCACCTATCATGATAATCTCGTAACCATGGAAAGACCCCCTGCCCTTCTTCCACTTGGAACAAATGGCATTAGTGTTCGAGTTACATAGCCAGATGGCGGATCAGATCCACCGTGACATACTCATGCACCAGCGCATCGACATGTTGTATGAGGCATATTACAATGCACCAGCTGGGCAAAAATGTCCGACGTGCCCAAGGCCTTTTATCCTGTAGACTTGTAACAGGCCTCATAGTGGCGATCCCAGCGACGCAACATTTGATGCTAATGGGTAATTCCATGGAGTGGAGCTCAATCTAGTTTTGGTGTCCAATTTCCTGATTAGATGTTGGTTTCAATTCTGGTTCAATGTCTAGTTTTAATTCCAGTTCCACTTTCTAACAATGATGTAAAGACTATAATCCTCCACCTGCCCTGGTTTCCTCTTGGCAGGGAAGATGGAGGACCGCCACTTTTTTACTTGGACATCACAAGCTGCCAAATATCCCGGTTTTCGCTAATTCAGCGGAACAGTTGGTAGCCTGTCGACATGTGATTTTTTGTATGTGACAAGTTTTAATAGGAATTTCCCTTTTTATTAAAAAAATAAAATAAAATAAATAAATAAAAATGACATCAACTAACGTCAAGGTTACCTACATTACTTTCTCAACCTAATACTAGGCTATAGAAGCACCTATCTAGCATAATGAATCTTTATTTGTCTACATAACTATGTATATATCATTTTATTTTTACAAACATACATGCAACCAACTATATTCTTATATATAACTATGCAATTTTGTATAATTGAACAATGTTATAATATGGATTATGAAAATTGTTTTGAGATAAAAAAAATGTAATGATATTGATTACGACCACAAAAAACAAATAAATATTATTAATCTATGTTAAACACTTTGTATAGGCATTGTTTAGATGTTCTACGAAATGGTTTTTTAAATCAAAATCTGGTGATATAAATTTACACAAATCACTATTTTTTGTTGTTCAAAATCCATTTTTGAATGAAGAAATGGATCCAGCATATTGAAAAACCCCTTGGGACTCGGATTATATAGAAATAATCACTCAAATCTACGAATCTAACAATTTCTCGCTAGATTTATGGTAAATGTCCCCAAAAAAAATCATCATTTCATAAAAAGTTTAGCCTACAACCTTTGTATATAACAAGTTGCCCACTTAATTTCACTAAACTCTATATACAATAAAGATGTTTCCTTTTAATTCACAAATGCAACATACTTGGTGCAAGCATACTTAGTATACTTATTGCAAGCATATAGCATACAAACCATAGTATACATACTTAGTATACTTAGTGCAACATACTTAGTGTACTTAGTGCAAGCATGTAGCGTACAAACCATAAAATCAAACCATAGGAGATTAAGTAAAGGGCCAAGAACATAAATTCAAACCATATCAAGCACCATCCCTTTTCTTAAGGTTGAATGTTACATCTTATTATATGAGGGATATCCACGAGTATTGGAACATAATATTTAATAAATGTGAATAGATTCGAAAATAAGGTGCAATTTTAAGTTATATTAAAATAGTAAAAGTCATAGGCTATTTGGAAGAATATCTATTCAAATTTTATGGATGATATGTTTAGAAGATCTATATTCAAATTTTATGGATGATATGTTTAGACAATAAAGCTGAAAAATGTATTTTATATAGTATTAATATTATAGGGATTTATAACTCAAAAAAACATAAAAATATTTAAATAATGCATGTAACTGAATTATAATTTTTAATATTATAAATAAGATTATATATATATTATTATTATTTTTTATGAAAGATAATAAAAAGAAAGATATATATATATATATTTTTATGAGATAGTAAAAAAATATATTGTTTTTATTTTTACTAAAGATAGTAAAAAGAAAATATAAAATAAAATTCAACATAGCGCTTTCTTAATTTTATATAAATATATTTTTTTATAAATAATTTATATATATATATATATTCATCATTTTTCAAATTTGATATCCACTTTTTGATCCATACAATTTTGGATTCATGATTACATGTTAATTTTTAACCTTTATATTCATTATTACAAATTTGGAAAGATTCTAACTTTATAGTTATTTTACACTATTTAAATTAAGTATCACCAATATACTCCGTGTAATGTTTGTTTATTATAATATGAATAGCATAAGTTATCCACTTAATTCATTATGATATATATCCAAAATATGACTTTTTTGAAATGAGAAGTTAACTGATATTTAATTAAGACTAATTGAAATACAAATTAATATATTTTTAATGTATGCTGAACACTTTGAATACATAGGTTATCCACTTAATTCATTACACTCTATGCCAAAAAAATATGTTTAATTTTAGTGTATGGTATCTATAATTTTCACGAATTTAGTTAGCTGCCTTTTCAATAGTTGAACCGAACATACTGAATACGTGCATGTAACTTTAGGGTTATATTAAAATCAATGTAAACTCTATAATTATTCATTTATATTTGTTAAGCCTTAATATTGGTTCATTACCCTTTCATTGAGGCATATTATATTAGTAATGTTATTTTATTTATATCGGCTTTATTCCATTAGTTATAATTATACCTCCTAGTCTCCTATATATACCAAGGAGACATTTTCATTTGGAATCATCTTGTACTTGAACATTTATGTGGGGTAAAAGGAGGTTGCCCCTCGAAGAGGCTTATTATTTGAAATTATCTATTTTTCAAGGCATTGAGTATTTATTCTGAGGTTTTTCTATGCTATATTGATATTTCGTTCTTAACATATGGTATCAGAGCTCAAGGTCTTGGGGTTTCGCTGCTACATCTGAGACACCTTGGCATTTTCGCTATAACTGTTTTTCTACAATGTTTCAGAAGGAACGGCTTGGAGGATATTTAGTAGACGGATCAAGGTACATTGGGTTAAAATTTGAGCTCCCGAGGCCTTATACTTTCGGAGATACAGCCTGTGCAAGATAGGGTTCTGGAATCATCCTGATACAAGGATACAAGGAGCAATACCTTCTTTAGCCAATTGATAAATCTCAAGCAAATGGGTTTAGTTACTGAGCACATTGAGAACTTCCAAATATTCAATATAAAGGTAACATATATTCCAGATGAGCACTTGATTGATGTATTCATAGGAACTTTAAAGGATAACATTCAACATGAAGTTTACCTTTGGGAACCCAAATCATTGGAGAATGCATTTAAGGTGGCAAGAAATGTTGAAAATAAAAATATGGCTATGGCTACCAGAAGGACCAATCCTAACATCTATAGAGAGAACAATGCTCCTTCTTCTAAAACACCTCAACCTACAAGGTTGACACCTCAACAATTGGAGGAAATAAAAGCAAAAGGTTTATGCTTTAATTGTGACA
>SNQJ01S0191758.1:0-17945 GCA_010110895.2 Picea sitchensis
TTTGAAAGAATGATTAGGAGGCTTTTAATATTTTATTCTTTTAGGGTTTAATCATAACTAGTTATTAGAATGATTTAAATATGATTAATAGTGTTATTTATGATTATGATACATAATATGATAAGGCTGGGATTTATAAGTATTTAAAAGAAAAGTAAAATTAAACAAATCAATAAATCAATAAATCAATAAAATAAATGATAATGATTAATAATTATTACCTAAGTGTGGATATCACAACTAAGTGTAAATATTGATAATAGTGTGTATATATATGTATATAGATCTAGGGTTTTGAACAAATGATGTAATATGATTAGGAAGCTTTTAATTATTTATTCTTTTAGGGTTTATGCAATTGGGTTTGAATCATAACTAATTATTAGAATGATTTAAATATGATTAATAGTGTTAATATATGTAGTAGGGGTTATTTATGATTAGGGTACATTTTAATATGATTATGATATGGCCCCGTATGGGGTGACAGCTGGGGAAGGAACGACAAGTGGCTTCCACTTGAGCCGCGGCTTCTATTGATCTTCATCAATTAATACTTTAAATGCAGGACAATTCTTTAATTTTATGTTTTAACCAAGTCTACATTCATAAACCCTGCACTTAGAGTTAGACATAAAAGAAAACCAAAAGTAAAATCAAATAAAATTAATAAATTAATAAACAATTCGATAATGATTAATTATTATTAGTGGAGGATAATATATATATATATATATATATATATATATATATATATATATATATATATATATATATATATAAATCTGTGGTTCTCTCAAAGCTTATGATTAGAGGCTTTTAATATTCTTTATTCTTTTAGGGTTTAATCATAACTAGTTATTAGAATGATTTAAATATGATTAATAGTGTTATTTATGATTATGATACATAATATGATAAGGCTAGGATTTATAAGTATTTAAAACAAAAGTAAAATCAAACAAATCAATAAATCAATAAATCAATAAAATAAATGATAATGATTAATAATTATTACCCGCGTGGATATCACAAATCCAAGTAAAATATTATTATATGTATATATGTATATAGATCTAGGGTTTTGAACAAATGATGTAATAAGGATTAGGAAGCTTTAATTATTTATTCCCTTTAGGTTTATGTAATTGGGTTTGAACTACAACTAATTAATAGAATGATTTAAATATGATTAATAGTGTTAATATAAGTAGTAGGGGTTATTTATGATTAGGGTACATTTTAATATGATTATGATATGGCCCCGTATGGGGTGATACCGGGAAGGAACGGCTGCTGGCTTCCACTTTGAGTCACGCTTAAATGACAATGTTTCATCATCTCTAACGCTTACCCTACCGGGATGTGGTATTACTACGCTTCCGGCGATGGGGAGGTCCAAACAGCCAGCCAACATTAACGCCGATGGAGGTCTCGCTATGCATTGGTAAATCCGGGCTCTCAGGTTATGCTGGGATTGTTATTCTCTAGCTCCTCAGACATGGTTCTCGCCTCGTTCGAGGAGCTGCGCTGTACCGTGAGTCGGGTGGCGCTTCATGGTTTCACGTCCCGGTACACCACCGGGTGGCGCTTTTGCGTCAACATCCGCCTCACTGCGTACGTCCGAGGCGCAGCATCATGCCAAGGGGTGCCTCGACAGGTTCGAACTGCATGCCCGCTAGCGAACAACGGCGAACGCGAAGGAGCAGCTCGAAAGCGCTTCTAGTCATCGCCACCGGGATGCTTAGGCATGGGCTCGCGTCGCAGGAGAAGGCTCAACCCGTAATTGCAGAGAAGGAATTGATGCGCGAATTGGGGTTCCACGACGGAGGAGCAAATTTACCCGCCAGAAAATGGTGGTGTTAATCTTCACGAGGACCCGCCGACCATGGTAGCTCCGTGCAATCGTGATCTGAGGCTGGTAGTGGTGATGAACGTCACACCTTCAGATTGATGGACGACGTGCCTGTTTGCATCATTGAGGAGGAGACTACTTGGCAGAGCATGAATATGCCGCTTGTCACGAAGACGCCAGCAGGTGACTCGAAGCGCTTGGAGAATGAGCTCTACGCAGGACCTCGCCGGAAGCAAAATGGAGAACCGGTGGTGGCTGCCAGAGGACGAAGTTCAAGGTGGTGACATGCATATTTTCTTCACAAGAGGAACACTGTCATTGTTGTTCGAAATTGGTGGCCACATGGCTCGTTCCGGAGCACCAGCACTCATAATGGGACAAATTGATGTCCCGCTCGAGTTCACTCGTGCGCCCGACGTACAAGAGGTGTCCGCCACGGGCCATTCGCCATCCCTATTGACAATAATCGGAAGACTTAACGGCCAGGTCATCAATTCCATAGGGTTTTAATGTTTTATGGTTTAAGTTTTATGTTAATGTTTTATACTCCACTAGACTTCTGGCACCTGTTTTGGTTTCCTTCGGGCAGAACATGTGCCAATGGATAATAGATGTTTGCCAATGCTGGTTTCCGGTCCCCGGCAGCATTTTTGACGTTTCAGACTGCTGACCATGTAAACTCGCTAGCTGTGTTTTGATAATGGTATGACAGTTAGGATCTCCCCTTGTATTTAAAAAATATGATTATGATATTAATATCATATGATTAGGGTTAGGGAACTGTTAAGATTTATGGTTTATAAGAAAGGGATTGGGTTATTTATGATTAAAGGTTAGTTTATGCAATTGGGATTTATAAGTAATGATAATAGTATATATACATATATATAAATCTAGGTTAATGATAAACTAAGTATTTAATAAAAGTAGATTTGGGGTTTATAAGATTAGGATTAGGGTATATATGACTTAATTAATATTATATATATTGACATGTTTTTAGTTAATTTTTAATTTTTATAGTAGTAATTAGACTAGTTTAGTTAGACCTCTAAACCTATGAACTAATTCAAAAATAAAACCAACAAGAAAGGAGAGGAAAAGGTCTATCACATATCCGATGGTCCATGAGGGTCTCTTAGTTGGTTGATTAATGGGTTCCAAAAACTACTCACCTCCAGGCCACCATATATGTTCATATTGTTTGTATTCTTGATTATTTCAAGGGCCTCTCTAAAGCATCTTTTGTAGTAGTGGGATCGCCTTTTTCCGTTACACTGCATCCTCAAGAAAATTTTCAGTTGTTTCAACAAGTGTTTGGAGACTTATTTGAGGTGTTTTTCAGATGAAAGGAAAAATCAATGACATCAATGGTTACCATTTGTTGAATGGTCTTACATCACTTCAAACAACTACTTGTATGACTCCTTTTGAAGACGAGAAGGGAAAAAATCCACCTTTCGCTCTCCCACATGCCAGTGTCTCATAGGTTCAAGAAGTTGACCAAACACTTATAGTTTGAGAATCTATTCTCCAGACTCTCAAAAGATAATTTGGTCATGGATCAAAATCACATGAAGCAAAAGTCGATCAAGGTCAATCGAAATATCAATGTGTTTTATGGATACCGTGTTTTTTTTCGACTGCAACCTTATAAACAAATTGTTAAGAACCAAATATCATTATAGCATAGAAAATCCTCTAAAAGTACTCAATGCCTTGGAAAAAGAGATAATTTCGTGATAATAAGCCCTTCAGGGGACAACCTCCTTTACCCCACTTAAATGTTGAAATAAAAGATGATTCAAAATGAAAATGTTTCCTTGGTATATAGGAGACTAGGAGGTATAATTACAACTAATGGCCTATAAGTCGACATAAATAAAATAAAATTACTAATATAATATTCCCAATTAAAAGGTAATGAACCAATATTAGGTCTTAAAATGCCCCTCCCTCGAGACAAGTGTTGTATACAATGTCAGACTAACTTTGGATGCTTATGGATAAAAGACACATCTTCCCAAGTGGAATCTTCACCGGTAATTTCCTCCATTTAATGAGATACTCCTAAATGGATCTATTCCTCAACTAAAAAATTCTTGTGTCAGTGATTTTGGCTTCAGTTCATACATTCTTCCCTCCTTGTAAGGTTCCTCGAAATATGTTTTACCGATCGTGGTCGTCTATAACCTCTTTAAGCATGAACATGGAAAACCGGGTGTACTAGTGAAGATGCGTGCAACTCCACTTGTATGCCATAGTACCAATTCTTATAAATAATCCATATATACCATAGTACTTTTGTGATAATTCATTATCCTTCGATTTCTTGAGGGACACATGTTTCCAGGCTGGTTGTAGTCTTAAAAACACCCAATCCTCTACTTCAAAACTTTCACTAATGACATTGACTTTCTTGTTGTTTCATGCATTTTGTGCCATGGTTATGTTGTCCTTTACGATTTGGATAACTTGTTGTTGATTCTTGATGATCTTTCCACTGCTTGAACCTTTTAGATTTTTCTTTTTAGAGAAGAAGTGATGGAAGGAGAGTGGTATCCATAAAGTGCCATAAATGGTTTCATTTTGTTGAAGTATCAGCAGCGTTATACCACCATTCGCCAAGGTGACCATTTGAACCATTGTAATTGTTTATCAGAGATAAAGCAACGAAGGTGGCCTTCCAAACATTTGTTCACTATCTCTAATTTTTCCATCGATTGGAGGGATGATAGGATGAGCTATGAGCCAATTGAGTACCCAAAGAAGAAAATAATTATGTCCAGTACCTGAAGATGGGATATCCGGCCACTCTACAATAATCTTTGACCGGCATGTAGCTTTGGAACCGCCTCCATGAATGTGATGAAACTGGTACTAGCTTTGAAGGGATAGAGAGTGCACAAAAGTGTGCTGCATTTGGTCACTTTATCAACAATCACCATGATGACACTCTTTCCTTCAAACTTTGGTAACCTTTGCGATGAAATCCATGGAAACCTCCTCCCAAATGCTTAACTTGGGATGGATAATGGTTGTAAAAGACATGGGGTCTTAATTTTTCCACCTTATTTTGTTGGAAAACTAAACATTCGGCCACAAACCTTTAAACATCAGGGCTTTTAAGGCCATGCCAAAAAAAAACCTTCTCTATGTGTGGTTTTCAAAAATCCTAAGTGCTCTCCCACTGAGGAGTTCAATTCCAATAGTACCTTTTTTATTTATTTGGGATTTATTTTACAAATATAAGGCAATCTTGTTCACAGTGAATCATTTTTCCATGTAAATGTATTCTGATGTATTAAACTCGTTGCAACCTTGAACAGAGTCCACACTTTTTCATCATTATTCCATTCATCTGCTTCTATTATCCAATCGGGTTGGATGATCAAGATAGCAGAGAAAGCATTCCCCAACGCCTTCATCCCTTACTGAGTGCATCTCAAGCAACAACATTTTGCTTCCCTTTTGAGAAGATTTCAAAATCATAACCCAATATCTTTGTTTTCACCCATTTTTGTTGTTCTTCTAGTGATGGCATTTGTTCTAAGAAGTATTTAAGACTAACATAATTTGTTTTGACATTGAAGTGACTACATATTAGGTAACGATGTCATTGCTTCAATTCATGTATTATTTCCATCATTCCCTTCTCATAAATGGGTTTCTGTAAGTCCTTTCCTTTGATTGGTCAACTTTCAAAATCTAGGGGCTTTTCCTTCTTGCATTAGGACATGATCAATTCCATTTCCTGAGGCATTAAATTCCATAATAAAGGTTTTCGTGAAGTCTAGAGTGGTTAAGTGAGCTTTACACATCACCTATTTAAGCTGTTCAAAAAGATTTAGCTGCCTCCGGATTCCATGAAAATGCATTCTTCTTAATTAGTGCCATTAAAGGTGTTTCTTTTCTTCCATAGTTCTGTTCAAACCAGGCATGTCCTCTCAAACCCAAAATCCTCTAAGATTCCCAATGTTTTGGGAATCTACAATACCCATCGTGGACTTAATCTTGTTAGGGTTCACTCTATACCTTCATTAGATACAATATGACCCATATAATCTACCTCTTTTACTCCAAAAGAAACATTTGCATGGTTTGGCATATAGTTATTGCTCCTTCAAGAAGTTGTAGCACCTTTCAACATGTCACACATGATCATACCAAGACTTGCTATAAATTAGTAAATCATCAAAAAATAATAAAAAAAAAAAAAAAAAAAAAAAAAAAAAAAAAAAAAAAAAAAAAAAAAAAAAAAAAAAAAAAAAAAGGCATGACCAAAAATTCATAATGGCTCTTCATGAGTCTAATGTTGTTTTGACATTCTCTTTCCTTCATTCTGACCACATACCTTTGAATGGAGATCCAATTTTTGAAATATATTTCTCCATGTAGTTCATCTAATAATCTATCAATGACAGGACAAAACTCTATTCATTAAAGGTTAATCTTGTTGAGCTCTATAATCTAGACACATACAACATGAGTTATCTTTCTTGAATACCGTTACCATTGGTGTAGAGTAATAAATTTGGCTTGGTCTAATAATGTCAATTTCTAACATTTCTTCAACCATGCACTCAATTTCACTCTTCTCAAGGATAGCATTCAGATGGTCTGGGATTAGAATAACACTCCCATGAATTAGTAACTCAGCTTGAATGATCTATATGGGAAACTTGAATATCTTCAAACATTTCTTTGAATGCTTACCACCATCCCTTGAGATCTTGAGAATAGGATACATGCTCTGAACACTGAGCAACTGCAATAACGCTGATGCCCTCAAGACCCTGGTCGCAATTAGAGTTTATCACCCACTGTGTTTCATGATACCTCTTAACTCACTTTCTTTTTTCCTTCCAATGAAAATTTCATGAAAAGTTCTTGAAAATTAAAAGTCATTGTTCCTAATGATTGTAACCATTGATTCCTTATACAATGATTTGGTAACTACATATCAATCATTGAACTATTCATTGCTATTCCCCATATAAGATTGATCTTATTTCATTTTCTTGAGAAATTGATATTTCCTCCATATGTAATCATTACTTGAAACTATGCATGCCAGATATGTTCTGAGAACTTTGGATATGTTCTAAGGACAAAATTCTAAGTATATTGCCGTAATCCATAGGGACTATTACATTTTCTTTTCATGTCCTTTGATCTTGGAGGGATTGAGGAGTGATACTCAGCCAATGCATTACAGGATACTGTTCAACCTTCTAATTCTTAAATTGCTTCAATGCTTTCATCTTGAGATGGTTCTTGTTCTTGTTCTCTTCCTCTTCACAACTGCAGAATAATTTATTCTCACCACGCTTATGTACCTTTTACCATACTTGCTAATACAATTAAAGCATAACATTTTTCTTCTCTCTTTCCTCCAATTGTTGGTGCACAAACCTAGTGGCTGAGGTGTTTTAGAAGAAGGATCATTGTTCTCTATAGATGTTATAATGTTCTCTAGTAGCCATAGCCATATTTTTACTCTTCAACATTTCTTGCCACCTTTAAATGCATTCTCCAATGCTTCTGCCCTTGTATGAACCTCATGTTGAATGTTATCCTTTAAAGTTCCTATGAATACACAATCAAGTGATCATCTAGAAAATCTATTACCTTATATTCATTATTCAGTTCTCAATGTGCTTGATAACTAAACCTTTTGCTTGAGATTTACCAATTGGATAAAGAAGGTATTGCTCCTTTGTATCCTAGTGTTATCATTTATTTCGTGAAAATTGTCCATGACAAGTGATTTTATGCAGAAAAATCCATCGATACTCATAATAAATTGATTAGGGTTCTAAATATAAAGAAGCAATTCATAACTTTGTGTATGTGGCACATTATGGAGATCAAAGAATTGCTCCATCAAGTATCCATGTGATTGGGTGCTTGTAATCAAACTTCCTCATATAGATCTTAAGAACACATGGTTGTCTCAAAGCTGGAGTTTCTCCATTCCCATCTGTCTCCAGGCCCTCATCAAGAATTTCATGGATGCATTTTCACTGTGCCTTTAGTTACAAAATTTTTCAATACTTCCATGATCTCCCATTTTAAACTCTCCATCATCTCTTGTGTAGTTCATCTTCTATTACTATCTTTGTAAATCATTTATGTCCCTAATGCGATTTCTTCACCTTCATCAAGAGAGTCCAAGTAGGATTGACTACAAGCTTATTTGGTGTAGAAGTTCCCTTTGGGTGCATGTTGGCCAAGTATCACTTTGAACCCTTGATTTTGAGGTGGTTTCTATAGACAATCTTTCTTTTATTGTATCTCTAAATTTTCGGCCCTTATAGGTATGAAAATTTATTTTATGTGTAGTTATCTCACATTTCTTCTCCATCAGTGACACTCGATCAAAATTGAGGTGCTAAGTGAAATTTACAGAATTTCCAATAACTTACATTTTGGCCTTTCCATGAGATCTCACTTATATAGTGTTCCACCCACACAATAATTGATATAAAATTCTAAAATCCACTAGAAATACTACAGAATGTCTATAATCCAATGAAACTATTCCCACTCAATTCCTTGATACTCTAGGAAGAAGTTATGATTGTTTTACTCGAATACCTTCTTGAGACTAGTCTATAGGACTAGTCAAATAATTCTATCTTACACTGTGGTGTATATACAAATTTAAGATGACCTGTAAGCTGAATTTTTCACCACAGATACCTTCCTATTTGTTTTGAATATCCTCTAGATTTCAGGGTCTAAAGACACAAAAAAAAATTATAGCTAAAATTCAGCAATGACTTAGTTCAGAATGATTACATAACCCTATCTTGTGGCTGTGTGTTGTATTCGAAAGTATATATTCGGGAGCATAATTTTTAACCCAATGTACTTTGATCCATATAATAAATATCCTCCAATCCGCTCCCTAGTAAAAACATTGTATGAAACAAGTTATAGTTAAGATTCCAAGGTGTCTGATGTAGCAACGAAACCCCAAGACCTTTGAGCTCGACACCATATGTTAAGAACCAAATATCAATATATAGCATAGAAACCCCAGAAAGTACTCAACGCCTTGAAAAGAGATGATTTCAGATAATAAGCCTCTTTGAAGGGGAACTCCTATCCCACTTAAATGTTCAAGTACAAGATGATTCAATGAAATTGTCTCCCTTGGTATATAGGAGACTAGGAGATATAATTACAACTAATGGCCCAAAGTTTTCCACATAATAAAATAACATTACCATTACACATTCCCACCATAAGTAATGAGCCAATATTAGGCTTAACACAAACTTCACTCAAGGTTGAACATTCTCAGAAAATAACACCTAAATTTTATGGTCTTTATAATATTACCATGTGTGGGATATGTGGCCTATAAGTTAGCTTTTCCTAGTTCTTATAAGATCCATCCTATTTTCATGTCTCATGCCTAAAGAAGAAGGTATCAAAATAACTTCAAACTCAAAATAACCTTCTCAAGCTAAGGAAGAAGGATATATCCATCTCGTTGAACCCACAAGCAGTTTTGGACCAAGCAGAGTATCGGGCTCTCATCAAAGACACCATCAAGGAAGCAGCTAGTCCAATGGAGATACAAATCAACAGATGCCACTTGGGGACCATCTACCATTCTGCAACAACTTCACCATCTCAAGCCTTGATGATCAAGGCTGATTTTAATGGGAGGGCATGTCGAACTAAACTACCTAACCCCCTCAAGTGGGTAGAATAAGATATATTTCCATGTAATAAAGGTCAATATTAATAATCTTCTAGCAATAACGAGGAATAAGTAAATTTGAAGAAGACCTAATAGAAGATTCCACTTCTATAATGATCTTCCTCTAGAATGTTCTTTGATATATAGATTTAGTATAAAATAAGAGTAGATGGTATGAGAAGTTTTTCTTGAGAATTATTGTACAAATATCCGGGTCATTAGAAATTTTCCCCTCAAAGAGGCAAGTGAACATTGTTTCCATCAATAAAGTTGCATACATGGTGTTGAGTTCCATATAATTTTTGTTTGTTATCTATGCTTCTAGGATTTTGGTTGCTATCTCATTATTCTCAGATTATTTCATTTTCTAATATACCAGGATCCTGCAATCTTTAAAACATATTTGTATTTATTACAGATACTTGAAAATGATCATTGGCGATAATCAATACCCTATCCCTCGAATTGATGATCTTCTACATCATCTCAAGGGAACCAAATTTTTCAATAATATTTTGAATTCACCCACCATTAGGTATGGAAGACCGCTTTCAATTATAAAGAAGGTCTCTTCAAGTGTTTGGTCATTCCTTTCAACTTGACTAATTCCCCAACCACATTCATGGGATGATGAATGATATATTATTTCCATTCTCAAACTCTTGTTTGGTCATATATCCATGATATCCTCATCTTTAGAAAAACTTTGGAGGAACATTTGAAGCACATCTAACAGGTCTTGGGTACGCCAACATAATTTATATTCCAATTTGGAGAGAACTCATACTTTTAGCATGGCATCAATATTTTTGATACGTCATGGATGTCTAGGGTGTTCATGTGGATATAGATAAGATACAAGTCATTCATGATTGTTCGACCCTAAAGACACTGAATGAAATATGCAACTTCTTGGGCCTCGCCATCTTCTACGGTAAGTTTGTGTTGGGGTTCCCTTATATCACTTGGGCTCTAATAAAGGTGACCAAGGGTGGATTGAAGAGAAATTTTATTTCGGATGCATCACAACATAAAGCATTCAATAATTTGAAATTTCATCTTTTCTCAACACCAATCCTATTTTTTTCGCATATACAACAACCATTTGGTTTAAAAAAAAATTATTCATATTATTCTATCGATGCATTCCCACTCATTATGGGGACATGATAGCCCATCACAATGAAACAATGTCTAATTTTGTCCGTAGATACCCCACCTACAATAAAGAGATTGTTCATCCCTGAAGACACTGAATGAGATATGCAACTTCTTGGGCCTCAGCTTCATCTCTACCGTAAGTTTGTGTTGGGGTTATCTTATATCACTTGGGTCCTAATAAAGGTGACCAAGGGTGGATTGAAGAGCAATTTTATTTCGGATGCATCACAATAGAAAGCATTCAAGGATTTGAAATTATATCTTTTCTCAACACCAATCCTTATTTTTTCAGACATACAACAACCATTTGGGTTTAAAACAAATTATTCATATTATTCTATTGATGCATTCCTGACTCATTATGGGGACATGATGGCCCATCATAATGAAACAATGTCTAATTTTGTTCATAGATACCCCACCTACAATAAAGAGATGTATTTCATTGTGCAATAATTAAATGTTTTGAAAGGAAACTATCATCCACATTAATCACAAGCATGTACAGTTCATGCAAGCACAAGTAACATTCCATAATAAGTGGTTTATGTACTTGTAGCAATTCCACTTGAACAATAAGTACAAGAAGGGAAGAACGAACCATGTTGTAGAGAACCTCAGTTGACCCCCACTTTTGGCACTAATGATAGTTCTTAACTCCTATGGTGATGAGACCTCCAAGTGGCCACAATTATATAACAATGACTCGGGATTTTGATAATTACCCATCGACATCGAAAAGTGTGAAAAATAGTTCAATAATTCCTTACTTCTATGTTCCTTTTAAGTAAGCATGCAACATTATTTTGGACTCTCATTATAGTCATAAGGAAGGATATTTTGGCATGGAAACAATAGTGGAAGTACCACAAAATAATTTTTATTGGTCGAGGCTTCGGGATAATATGTGAGAAGTATATCGATCATCTTCTACTTGCGCTTTCACTTTCAAACCCATCATGAAACATTTTTTTAATTTTTTAATTTTGAAGACTAAAGCTCACCTTTTCGGTTTCAGCCTTTCATAAAGCATAAGCTTTCTGCTTTCCAAAAGCTCTGCATCACTTCCTAAAAAAATCCTTATTCTTTAGATAATAAAAGGCCAAAAACTTAAATGTTATAAGAGTCCTAATATTTTCTATAAATTTATTTTTAATCATGATAAGCTTAAAACCTAAAGGAGTTAAGATTAACTTTAAAAAGTTTTCTGGATTCGGGGTTTGCTAAGAACATATATTTCAATACATAATGAATCAATGGTAAATCCTAATCCCTAGTTTCCTCGAGAAATTGAGAGAGTTAGTTCAAATTTAACACTAATTCACTAACACAAAATTTAAGGCTTAAGTTAATCATATCACAATTTCAGGATTCAGGTTTCAGCGATAACATATCTCTTGGCAACGCGATCCTCACCTCAAACGCAAAATCCTGATCCATAATTTGTGTTAAACTAAATTAATCATGTTTTTTCCTTAATCCCCACTCAATTAGTTAACTAAATGGATTTAAGTCCTAATTTAAACATGTCGCAATTTCACAATTTCGAAAATCGGGATGCAACGATAACATACCTCGGTCAACTCAATCCCTAAATCCCAAAATGCAAAATCCAGACTCAAAATCTATGTTAATCTAAATTAATTTTGTTTGAAGGTTAGTCTATAATCCTAATGAATTAATTTGCTAATATTGAAATTTAAGGCTTAAGTTAATAATTTTGCAATTTAACGGATTCATAGATGACATAATTTCAATAACACGATCCCAAATCCTCAAACGCTTTTAATACCCCATCAATCATTTTTCTAAACAATGGCTCCACTAATTCCGTATGATTTCGTAATTTCGGAAATCGGGATTCAAGGATAACATACCTCTTGTCAATCTCCGCTAATCCCTGAATCCCAAACAAAATTCAATTTTAATCCATGAATAGTATAAACTAACTCTATTTTGAAAGCATGATTAATGACAATCAATATTTTTAAGTTTAGTTCACGTTTCGGTTTCCGATTGAATGAAATGTTCCGATTTTTGAATTCAAAAGTGCCAAAATGCTGCCACTTAAATAAAAGATAACTGGTGACATGTGACACTAATGTGAATCTTAGTAAATATCTACTGAATTAAATGTCTTGAAGTTCTTTGTCAAGAAGTCCTTTCATCATTGATGAATTAAAAGAGAGTTTGAAGGTCTATGTTTCGCAACATTTTATGTTTCATACCACCAAGAGCAAGACGCATTTAGTCGAAGTTCATACACTCCTTCTCTGTGACAGGTTTTTCCATCTAACTTAAATTCATGGCACCAAAAAAAAACATCGAAGAAGAGTGAAGATACAAAATAGATGCGTAGCCCAGAAGGAGATATCATATCCGATACTATGCCACATGCTATCGACTCAATTAAATCTTGACACAAATCTCCTAATTTCTGGAATATGAATTCAAGTTAGTCTCTCATAATTCCATTCTGCAAGAATCACCATATCTAGATATATAGAATCGAGCTTCCATAAGATCGTATGCGCTCCTGGGCTTTATGAAATACAACGAGGCATCTACCAACTCGAAAAGGTTGATATTCCAATTAGGATAATATTAAATGATCAAGGGCTCGTTGTCGCTCGTTCAGGCCCGAATACATACAAGTAATGTATAAGCTCTCACCACATCCTAAGTACTCTTTTTAATGTGCCGAAGTTTTAGTCAATTTCAAAGGAAAGAGTAAGTATCTTTTGCCAGCCTAACTTATCATGATTTAGTTAGAGATTGGTGGAGATGTCCGTCAAAGTTCAGGGCCAATACCCATGTTGGTAAATATGTCACAGATAATGAAAGGCATGAGGAATGTACAGAGTGTTGTTAGCATATTTATATGCAGTGTATACTTGTCATTCATGGAAAGTGCGCTTATGTTGTGGTGATGTTCCCGAGTAATAACAAATGTTATAGCAAAGACAACAATAACTCGTGAGGAGAAGAGTCGCTGACCATCTGGATCCCATTCACATTTCCCAAACTAACGAGGGAATGATCCATCGAAGACACGAAGAGGAGGACAGCCCATCTCCAGATCCAAGCCGCAAGACCCAACCATTGCCTGGATCAGATAACTTGCACGCCTTTAAAGTAATAAGGAGAGTAGAGGCACATGGCGTGAAATCGCAATCTATCTCCGGGAATGTCGACCTAGGTTGATCTGAACCGCTGATCAAACTCCACATCGGAGCTTCACGAATCACGACTTCTGAAATGCCAAAATATCTTGACATCAAGAACTCGAACGCTGATACGCGCATTTCCCCGCGGATTTATTCGCGTACCGCTAAAGAAAGAATGAGATCCTGACCGCTGATTTTCTTCATCGAGAATCGGGGATTGGAATTTTGTAATTTCCAATTCACTTGACATCAAAACCCCGATTTCACATATGTGATATTGCGATTCAATAGCAGCCATTGAATTGAGAATGAGATATGGACTGCTGATTTAACTTCTACCTGAGTTTTACGAATCGAGAATTTGAAACGCAAAGAACATAATGTCGATTTTTTGATATGCGAAAGAGCGATTGAATTGACCAATGATTCTTACAAATTACGAGGACCATTGATCACCGATCGGAGTTTCGGGATCACTTAATTCAAAAAAGGAAAGAACACAATGCAACAAGAATCCCGGGATTCGCAATATACAAAATTGTGAGTGAATCTGGACAAATGACGAAGAAATGATCCGGACTGCTAACTGATCTCTCACTCTGAAAGCTCTGTGGTTTGATCAGGTGACAAAAACTATGGACATAAGGAATTACGAATTCGCGATATTGGAAATCCCGGAAGCGCCTTTCACATAAATCCTTGATCAGAACCCTTGGTCACGAGAAGAGAAGGAGTCACCCGTGATAAGCTCCATTTCGAGTTTCGAGATCACATGTGAAAGTGTCAGACACTTGGGACAAGAATGTCGAAATGTCGAAAACCCAATTTAAATGGCAAGAATAATAAATATTATCCAACGTTGCGGATAAAGCTTGAATTGATCTGAGGGTCATTGCTTTTTCTCACACATTAACGCTTCAGCTATGAATATGTTAAGATGATGACGAATCGGTTACGCTTTCAATGTTAGGACAATTCTTGTTTTGGCTTAGGGAAGGCGAAGTGGAACCGTTGGGTATGTATAAAAGAACATGAGACGGACTGTGCGTTGTTGGTTGCTCAAGAGTGTGAAAAAGAATAAAACCGGTAAGAAAAATAGATGAGAGTATGTGCAGAAGGAGATTGAACATAATAGAATAATGACAGAAAGAGCAGAAGGATATCAGAATGACAGAAAGATCAAATTCAAAGAATAATAACTGAACAAGTTGAAGAAAAGCTGAAGGAGAGCACAAGTTGATGCGCAGCATACCGGCTTCTAACGCATATAGGGAAGAGAAGAGTAAATATAACAAGAAGAAGATCAGACTTATGGAAATGTAAAAGCACCGCAAAACCGATGATTTGGGTAGTTGTTTCTGTATTCATTATATTAGTATTCAACGGAGGTTGGGAGGTGCTCAGGACGGTGTCCTCAGTGGTTTAAGTGGGAGCTTGAACAAAGGAATTTGTTGCCTAACTGCTTTGCATCCGTGAGAAACAAGGGTGGCGAGGGTTAGGAGAACAAGTGTTCTCTCGCTATACGTGCTGGAGCCCGTAAAATGGAAGTTGCGCTTCCATCCGCTGGTGCCGAACATTCGTGAAGTTGGTGCTTCCCATCCGCTTTCAGGCCGGAATACTCGTGGAGCTAGGCTTCCTTCTGGTGCTAGGAGAAACTGTGAGAGCTGGTGCTCTCAAACAAGTCATAGCTTGTAAAATAGAGGAAGCAACCTCACATTGAGTTGGTGCTCAATTGTAAATGATGCACATAACTGAAAAGACTGCATATCATTTCGAAAAAGAAGAGGATTTCTCACTTTATGGGTTTCATTGAAAATCCCTACTGGCTCCGTACTTTGGTGTGTGAATGAAGGTCTTACTTTTAATTACCATATGCCTCTATGCGTTGTTGATGGTCACTTGAAAGAAGATTAATAATTTTTAAAAGGTATAAATTGTTTAAGATCATAAACAATCGATTCACCCCCTCTCTGGCTTGTTTCAAGATTTCCAACAATTGGTATCGAGCTGGTTTCTTTATTTAAAGGTAGATCTCAGAAGCTTAAACATGACAAGTCATGAAGGGGATTCAGCCTTCACCCTCAGTTTGATGGAACAATTTGCTCTTTGGAAGGATGAACAGAACATATTTAATGGCCTTGGTGCCGAGGTTGATGTGTAGGATAATTGATACAAAGCTCAAGCAGTTAGCCAACAAGGGATGATAAGTTAGAGTTTAGTTTCAAAGCTAAGGGGATGAATGTTATCTGAATGGACTTAATAAGATGACTTTGTAAAGGTGATGCATCTTGATACCAACAATATAAATAAATGTGGATAAACTTATTAACATTTATGAAGGAAATGAGAGAGTAAAAGGTGCCAACTTCAAACATACGATTGAAATTTGAACAACTAAAGATGAAATGAATATGAAACAATCAACAAGTATTTTTTAAGAGTTAGCAATCAGAATTCCATGAGGGGTCTAGTGAGACATTTTACACTCACTTTTAGTTCAGATTTTAAGATCCCCCGCCTCGACAATTTAATCCAAAAGTCTCTGCAATATAATAATTAAATGATCTCAAAACCCTATCCATTGATCAAGTTCTAGAACTCTAACCGCATATGAAATGAGAATTAATAAAGATAAATCCAAGACTAGAGAAGCATCTTCAAAGAAGACAAGAGTATTGATTCAATTTGATGACATTGAGGCAAAATTTGTGAGAAGGTTAAAGAAAGGATCGTGAAAATATCGTGGAAGTTTCCCTTCAAATGATTTAACTGCGGTAAGATAAGTCATTTTTCATCTAAGTGTCCCCATTAGAAAAAGGGCCAGAACTCTGAAGGATGAAAAAGAAATAAGGCACAAGAAATATAATAAGAAGAAAAGTTTGGCTGCAAATAATGACAATTCCTCAGAAGACACCGATAGTGACTCATCCGGTGAAGATAAGACAAATGACTTTGTACTTATGGACAAAGAGGATCATGATAATAAAAGTAAAGGAAGTGATGATGATGAGGAAGAAGCTGTGGTGGATTTGGAAGGAGAACTAATCAGTGCACTGGAAGAAATTGATAGACTTATATCTAAAACCAGAAAGCTCAAACAATTGTTAACACAATTTGAAAAAGACGGTAAAAATCCTGATGAATATTTTACTCTGTTGAAAGTGGAATTAGAAGAGGAAAAGAAGATAGAAGACGTACTGAAACAACAATTGTCAGAGAAGAAACTCATGTGTGAATCCCTATAAGAAGAAATAGTAAATACTAGAAAAGAAATGGAGAAATTCAAAGAACTATATCATCAAAATCTGCCAAGTATAAAAGCATCAGAAGAATTAACCTCCATTCTAAATCAGCAAAGAAAGTCAAAGATGAAAGCTGGATTGGGATATGGATTGGGATATGAAGAAGGATCAAGTAGTGATCATCCAAGTAACACGGAATCTATCAAGTTTGTCAAATCCTCAAACATTGACAACAATCACTTTGCAGAGACAAAGAAAGAAAATCAGCCATCAAGATGGAATGAAAGGAAAAACCCCAGAACATAATTTTTAGACCATAAAGTTTATCGACATGAAAGAAATCGACCTCCTCAAAGAAGATAGACTTTTTCAAGGTACAAAAATTTCTTCTATGGTTATTGTTTTTTCTGCACTAGTTTTGAACACAAAGCAATAAACTGTTCTCTAAGATTTAGATATGAGCAATCAAGATACTCAATGAATAACTATCTACCACAACAAATATTGAGACAGCCAAGCAACAAACAATCATAGATTATGAATCATGTGATGACTGGAAGAAGCACACAAGAGAAACACCACAACAATTATGAGCATAACAATCGTTATGATCTTTTATTCAGTGAACCAGAATGCTACATCTGTCATAATTATGGACATAAGGCAGCAAACTGTCATTTAAAGAAATATAACCCAGATCGGAATCCCACTATTGAAAATGTCAAAGTCTGGAAGAAGAAAGTAGATGAAAAATGTGGACTAGCACTATCAACCCAAAATAAAAAGAATCCCTGGTATATTGA